>VYXD01003048.1:176282-252214 GCA_013397195.1 Hylia prasina | reverse complement strand
AAAAAAAAACAGCAAGATTTACCTCAAAACACTGCTGGGAAAAGTGAGCAGAGGGTAAGAAAGGAGTAACACAAGGCTGGGGAGAATGACCCAGGTGTGAGCAGCCAAACAAACACAGACACAAACTGAGAGATGTTAATCCAGAGGACAGGACAATCCAAACGGTTACAGTGGCACTCAGAATCATTTCAGCCATAATTTATCTCTTGGAAAAAGCTTTATATGAAATAATTAAATGCATGTCAGGAATAAAGCTCCAGTTGTATATTTTATATTCAGTTCTGTTAAGCCAACTGTTTCAGTAATTCACTTCATACCTGGGTAAGTTCTCCACTCAAAATGTCATTACTTTATTCTAATGCATCTAATTCCAGAATTCCCAATACATTTAACATAAAAGACAAGTTCCAGACCTCAGAAACCAGGTGAATCCAAATCTGAATGGCAACTTCTAAGCAGCAAAACCTGACAGGAAGTGGCAACATCTTTTTTGGTTTTAGGGGGGTCTGGGTTGTTTGGGGAGGTTTTTGTTTGGTTGCGTGTGGGTTTGTTCTTTGCTCGGTTTGGTTTGGTTTTGCTTTTAAATGTGATGTGGATGCTGGAAGGTCCCATCTCCTAGAGCATTACAGAGAATCAGCAGCCCAGAACTGGGACTCCTCCCTTATCCCACTCACAGGCACCAGCAGAAGCCACGGGCTGCAGCACTTTGATGCTTTTCTACCCACACAGTAAAAGATTTAACCTAATCTGTAAGAAATGAAGTCAAAACGCCAGCATCTTATAAGTGAAAAGATTAATCCTGCTTTGAATTAGATCCAGCACAACAACACACAGGCCAGCAAATTTTGCAGCAGTGCATGGAGTTTTGAGTAACAGAGATGATTCCTCCCTCTAGAGCATGTTCCACTTGGGTTCTCTCACCATCACCATGGCACCAAGCCTGTGCCTCTGCAGGAGCAGCTCTGACATATGGCTCAGTTTCTGGGCCTTCCCTTCCTCCCATCCCCAAAGCAGCAACCAGTTCTAATTCATCACCTATTTCCTAAACAGGATTGGTGAAGTTGTTTTTACTATGGAGGGTAATATCAAAATAGATGCTCAGTTGAGAAAGGGGGAGTTGGGTTTACATTGAGAGGGCGATTTTTTTTTTAACAACCCGAAGAAAACTTTAGAAAATTCTGTTCTACATGGAGAGCTGACATGTCATTACAAGCAGTCTTTTCAATATCCCAGACACTGATAATTAGTGAAGAAAAACCATGGAGACTTTGGGTTCTCTGGGAGGTGAGTACAGAAATGTATCAGTAAATTTGAGCTCTGTGCCACAGACTGTGCTGAGGAGCCTGGAACTGCTGTGGTTTGTAATCCCAGGGCAGACCCACACTCCAGTACATTGCTGTATATTCCAGCCCAGAAGAGGAATTACAGAGGTGCATATGAATGAGGATAGGCTGGCATCCAGCTGGTCACAACCCAGAGCAGGACAAAACTATCAAGGATCTAACAAGGATTTGGCTTAAGAAACAGAGCAGGAAAATTGCTGTAGGTGTAAAGCAGCCCTGACATTCACAGGAAGCTGTAGTAGCTCCAGACTCTTCTCAAACGCTTTAGTCTGCAAGCCAGCAGTATCTCCAGCAATATTAATAATTCATTTTAACACTAGCTGTTAACCTGAGAGTTGCTTTGAGGCAAGTATCGAGACAGGCTGAAGACAAATGGTGCTACCAAAAGGTAACAGATACAGCAAAAGAAAAACATACTTAATGAAGATAACCCATTCTCTGGGGGGCTCAATTCACTACTAAAAGATAGTCTTTTGATTAACTCAAGCTATTTTTCTGCATATAGCTGTTCTGATTGAGAGGCCAGCTCATCAAAAGGTGACAGGGCAGGATAATAGTTCAACATTTCAAAAACTCTATTTAAAAAACTATCAACACTCTCAAAAAGACAAGAGTTATACTTGTTTAAACAACTGGACTCTCTGCCACGAAGAGGACTCAAGAGTTTAATACCTTTTTTAATATAGGACAAATAAAAAAGCCCCAAGGGCTTCCACCTACAAGTAATACAAGAACAAATTAAATTGCACAGAAAAATAGAAAGGAATTTTCTCCTTTCCTTTCTAGTAGGTCTCTGAACTTTGCCTTTATAAAACTACCCTGGGTGACTGACTGTGCTAAGTTCTCAGCCACACAGACAAAAAATTTATCCTTGTGTGACGGACAAAATCAATCAGACATTGGGTAGGACACACCAGTGGCAAACTGAAAGGACCAGGCAAAGGCTTTTCATCCTGAGCCTCAGCACACACCAAGGACCCCTGAGCAGCATTTTAGGGGAGCTTCTCCAGTGTGCTAATTGGGGTTTAAATTGACTTGAAGTGCTCTGACTCAAAGTGTCTCTGATCCAGAGCCTGGCTAAGAAGCTGCCTGTCCCCCACACACCTGTGGCACAGGAGTCCTTCACATCTAATGGAAACTCAAGAATCAATCACAGGTATTGACATGGCATCTCATCTTAAATCTGATCTGAACCTGAACGGATGGTTTGCTCGTGCTCCTAAAGCCAGATTGATCTGCACTAAGATCCATCTGAAACAGAATCATTTGCCTTGAGATGTTCTAGTGGATAAACTAATGAGTTTTCTAGGAAATGGAATTATGTCTTCACAACCATGAAAAAATTGGATTACACATCTTCTGATATTTTGCGTTCTTTTTAATGCAGCTGATTAAAAGAAGATCACCTTTTGTTTCTAAATGTAGTTGTATTTCTTCACTCATAGGAACAGCTTACCAACCTAGCAACTACAAGCAAGAGGCATCTATACCTGATCTCCTGTTCTTGATCACCAGCTCTGGAGTTACACTCTGTCCTGCACGAAATATCCAGCACCATCCCCCCCGCCTGCCAACACACTGCTTGGGATGACCATGCCAAAAACATAATTAAAAAATGATGGTGTAAGATGGTAGAATCAATCTTTAAAAGGGGAAAGCAGCCACTTGTATTGGTTTACGTTTTACACTTCATTGATCTGGTTCTTTTTTAAAACCCACTAAATTGTATAATGAAATAATATACTGTTTATTTTATATGTAAATACATTTACATGTATACACACACGTATATTTACATCGTGAATCCCAGTTCTTGATCTCACAAGCCTGAGGGATCTGTAGTAAAGCAGTATTTACACACTGTGGAACTCCATGACACACACATGGAATGAATGGAACATCAGACTTTTCCAAAAGTTTTCTTTCAATCTGACACGAGCAAAGACAATAAAACCGAGACTACCAAACCCAGACCCCATGCCAGCTTCTTTAACCTTATCCCCAAACTAAACATGTTTGGAGATTTTTTTTGTTGTTTTTATTCTGTGCCTGGAAATTTTAATAGAAATCTTATTGTACATTTGAAAACAGCACAAACTTGAGGGATTATATCAAATAAATTCCGCCGGGATTTGTGTCCGCTCTAATCCCCTATTCAGTCTCAATCTCATTAACATACCAGGCTTAATTGGCATTTCATCCCTGCATTGTGTCTCCAAAATGAACAAGGTGTAATTATGTTAAAAAGAGCACTTCAACAGTTTTAGTTTAATTCATGTCATTCATCCGCGTCAGAATGAACGCAGATGTTCTATTGCGGGACACAGCAAGAGATGAGCAGCTTTGAAACCACACTTCTGAGCTGAAAACTTTTATGTTAAAAAAGTTATTTAAGTGAAACGTAAAACACAGTATTTGCTTCCTTTGTTTCCGTGGCTATACAACATTAACTTTCAAAAGCTGGTTCTGCTTAATTTGATTTTTCATTTTCAAATGAACAGCTGTGTTTAAGTCTAAAAGCCCTTTGTTTAAGCATACAGAGCCCCAGAAAAGGTTTGAACAAAGCATCTTTCTGTAAACACTTGATTACCAGGAAAGGCCTGGCTTCCAAAGTAATCTCAGGCTGCTTTTGCTCTAGGTTCTCTTTTAAAGGAAAAAAACTTGCATCACTTCTCAGATGTCAAACAACAAAAGCAACAAATGTCTTACTAATTGCATAGGCTTCTTGTAGTCAAGGTAAATAAGGGAAGACAGAAGAGGATTTTCCAAATGGCCATTTTCCATCCTTTTTTCCCCCTTCCCCAGTTGCAGACACAAACCCACCTTAATTAAAATCACAACTAATGGGCATCGTATTTAAATTGTTCGGAGAATCAACCACTGTAGAGTTTTGTGGTCAGACAGGTCCTCTTAATCCTGATAGTTCCCAGACAAAGGGAATATTTGCATAAGATATGCCATTTTAATTAATATATAGGCTGTTAGGTAAGTCATTGAATATGAATTCTTAACCAAATATTATTGAACATTAAGAAAAAGGCGCAGTGGGAAAGCTCAAGTATTTGCCCAAACTTCCAGTTCCAACCTTTACTTTGTTAGTGCTGTATTCCCCATTTCATGGTTCTTGTGTGGAAGCAAATGCTTAAGTATAAATCTCTTTATTAAGATTAGTAAGCTTTCCTAAGTGATTACAGCTGGAAATACTTTGGATATTTAAACATACCTCCCAATTCATTCCCTATTATATTTTTCCAACTATGAAACATGAAAAATACATCATCTATTGTATAAATTCTGTAATTACCTAATTACATGGCATCAGGTAAATATGTGACAATTTAGAACAGTAGGTAAACGAGTAATTAGGGAATTAAGATTTATTATTCAGAATGCATAATAATGATGACTGAATCAAAGGTGCATCCAATCAAAGCAGCAGCAGAAGCACCTCGGTGGTGGCTCTTAATTCACACATAACAGGTGACTGGAGTGAGATAGCCAAATGCACCCTGAGTGCAATTCATTCACAAACTGGTTTTTTAAAACTCATGTAAAGGTTCTGGTCAAAATTAGTGTGATAGAAAATTGTTAAGGAAGGCACTGACAGCATTCATAAGAAATATTGATGTCTCTTTAATGGAGTGAAAGCAGTTAATGCTGCTTTATCAAAATATGACACGGATTTGAAAATCTCAGTGGAAATTCCTCCTAGCAGGTGCTAACACACAATACTGTGCCTTTATCATCTTAAAGGAAAAGAATATTAAATGCTATTGTATCACTTTGTATGAAAAGAATTCTAAGTTACTCTCATCTAGGAAAATTAAAATAACTATATTCACCTCTGGGTGCAAAATCCATACTTTTAGGATTTTTTAATTGTTATTACTGAAATTCAAGGTTAGACATTCCATGCATGTTTTTTGTCCCCTACAACACCTATTTACAAAAGTCATCTCCAGAGAGCAGACATCTCAAGGATAACTCTCTTCCTACAAGTTTTGTGAAAATAAGCAGCTGGTGAGGAGACAATTTGGTATTCACAAATTCACCCTTAATTTCTCTAGTCCCTGATCTAATTGGTGGTGTTGAATACAGCAGCACACATGCTGCTATCCAAAATACTCTGTAGGAAAAGAGCAACAGAGAGAAAAGGATGGTTGTTTTTCAGGCTAATGAAGAATCAACAGAAAAATTAAGCCCATTTTAGAGAAAGCTAATTAACCAAGACAGAGAAATCCACAGGAAATTAAAGCTGTTTCATTGTTCATGAAAATGTTTGTTTGGTCACTGTGATAAGAGCTGCTAAAAGGTCTGTTCAGTATTAGAAATACTGGAAGTGCTTTTCCCAGAGTGGGACACCTCAGGCCCCCAGCTCAGAGACATTCAGGCTCCATCATCTGGTGCAGTGTAAACCCAAACACTGTGGGCCAGCTCTTCTCTGGACTGAGGCCACACTGCCTGGAGAGTGTTACCCATCACTGGTCATGGAATCACAGAGTGGTTTGGGTTGGAAAGGACCTTAAAGATCATCTCCTTCCACCCCTGCCATGGGCAGGGACACCTTCCACTATCCCAGGTTGCTCCAAGCCCCATCCAGCCTGGCCTTGGACACTTCCAGGGATGAGGAGTCCACAACCTCTCTGAGCAGTTCTCTTCCTTTCTCTACTGATGTAGAGAGAATAAGCATAAAAGCAGGAGAAGGTGATCAAGGAAAAAAATTCAAGTTTATCTTCAATGAGGCCAGATTTAATACAAACCAAAATGTACTCACTGATTGCCAGTAATAAAAGTCTGTTTATTCCATGCTACTGTAACTTGGGAGCTAGAAATTATCTCCAGCAATACCATTATGTTTAGTATTCAGAACTTACAAACAACATACGACCAAGCCCTCTGGGCTTGGAAACAAGTCCAAAATCTGATCTGTGTTTTTACTACAATATTGCATTTATGACCATACAGTACAGTTTGAATATGAGCAGCTTTAAAGCCACCTGCTGTTGCAAAAGTTATTTTCCATAATTGAATATCTTCATATCAAAGTCATCCAGGTCATCTAAAAACATGTGATTTTCTCTCAGACACATATCAAAGTCAGCATATGCTATGAAATAAAACCATAAGAAAACCAGCAACATAATGTCATGAAAATGATTATTGCAAATCTCAGACCTCAGAAAAAGCAAGACCTTATCTTACATCACTGTCTTCATTCAAGTAACAGCTGCCATAAACTTGGAATGATCCTCAATGCCAATTGCATATTTTATTATCTTCTGTGGCTGTGCTTTTTATCAGGGTCTAGTATCACATCCCTGGGAGTGTTCAAGACCAGGTAGGATGGGGCATGGAGCAAACTGTTCTAGTGGAAAGCTGATTATTGTGAAAATCAAAAGCCATGCAGTTCAACCACTGAAAAATTAATGAGCTTGCTGTATGATTTAGGTAAGAGAATACACAGGTATGCACAGAAAATACACAAAGTCATGTAAATATGGGCTTCAAATAAGAATTCTGAGCTTGCTCTTTAAATCTCTAACTCTTAAAAGCCAGCTTGTCTAGGGTTCAGGGTAATGTAAATGTGAGTGCACCAAAAGTTTCTAACATACAGCTGGGAAGGCTCCAAACCCATCTGCTTCCCTGTAAAATCAAACATGCTGAACTGACACCATAAATCAATGAAGAGAGGGAGACAGGTGAGGAACAGTAGTACCTGAAAGCTTGCTTAACACAGAGCAAATGGAAATGCTCTGGGAACACCAGTGAGTGCAGTCAAAGAAGGAAAAAAGATCAACACTTATCTTCAGAAAACACTGAAAGCATGCAGGCACAGGAGAAAATAAACAGTTGTGTATAAAATGATAATTTTACCAGAGATGAGAAAAATGCTTCTTTATCATCAAGGCACAGAGCACTCTCCTTGTCTCTGAGGAAGAGAAACTAGAGTACCACCTGTGTGAGCAATCAATTTTCCAACAACATCAGGAGCAGGAGGTGGAGCTGGGTATTGAACAGGCAACAGAAAAGATACAGGGCAAGTCAGCTGGGCTGAAGGCAAACAGAGAAGTACATCTCAGTAATTTCCAACTACTGCTATTAAAATAGTGCAATCCTACTGCAGCCCCTTACACAGGATAGGATCTGGAACAAGTATTTCCTAAAATTTCCAAAAAGCTCCAAAATTCAGCTCAGTTTCAGGTACTGCAGCAGAAAATATGAGAAGCAGAAAAAAAAAAAAAAAAAAACCAAGGCATCATTAAATTATAAAGCAAAATATTTTGGCATCAGATATTTTTAGCAGAAGTTGGCAGGAGATGACATTGAAGTAAATCATAAGTAGCAGAACTGAGAGAAAATTCTGCAACTAAACAGAATTTGTGTTAATACTTCCTAGGATAAAAATTCAAGGAACTGGCAGAAGCTGTTCTGTAAGTCAGTTCTTGGCTACAATTCTGTGTTTATAACTTCTAAATATTTTAGTGAAGCTTTCATTATAGGTAACCAAATTAAATCAACAATAGACCAACTGTTCTGCTCTGGAAAAAATGTACCTGGACTCACTTGGGGATCTATCAAAAGTTAAATATGTCATCAGTTGTGACACAGCCATATTGGTCTTTCCCTCTACAGATCAGAGCATGAAATGCAGCATTCAAAACCTCAATAAATCAATTAAAAGGATAAGGAATGATCCCTACAGACCTGGGGTCTGGTCTAGAATGCAAGTGGTCCTTGCCAGGCCTTTCATTTCCATGACAGTCATGGAAAGAAGCAAAACCCCAGCTGCTGAAAGGAAAGGTATTATTCCAGGAAATGGCAAACACTGGTGAGAAGACAATGTGCAGAGTGCATCCACATGATAATCCCTTGGGAATGCTTGGTCAGGCCTCCCCTGGTGTCTTGGGCAGTTCTTGCTGAGATGAGCAGCAGGCTGGTGATTTATAAAGCTGCTTTTTTTTTTTTTTTTTTAATGCCATCTGTACTATGCCAGAAAAAAATTAAGGAATCTTTTTTAGAAATGCTACAGAGAATTGAATATAATATTTCTTTAAATTTTAATGGAGCATCAAAATGTTTGGGATTCCCCCCCCTTCTCATATGGAAATCACAGTACATTGTTGGGAAGCAGGCTTTCATGGTAGTTCTATTATTAAAGCCATCATGAAAAATGTATCAAAGACGGTTCCACAAAACTAGTATTTATTTTCTCAAAAGTGAAAATACAGCACTAAAAAAAAAAAATCCCAACCTATCATTGTAAAACCATGCAAAAACACAATCTAACAGAACATTAACAAATAAAACCCAAACTGGAAATGCTGTAGAAACAGAAAATCTGACAAGCTTCAATAGATACATTCTCACAATATAAAATTTCCACACATCTTAGCCCAGCTGTTACACCATCCACTGACTTTCTGCCTGGCCTTTTTCCAGGCAACTCAACAGCTGGAGTGCCATGAAGGAATGGCCTCACTTCTACATTAGAGTTAAAATATTAATTTCCAGAAGCCACTTTCATTATCTAGTGTTGAGGAGAACCAGTTTACAGGTGACATCTCCTCCTCACAGGGATCACCTCAGTGTTCTCAGCACTGTCCTTGTGAAAGATGCTCTTCACTTGTAACAACCTTGAGCCAAGTCCTGTGCCTAAAACAGATGATGGAGGCACTGCTCTGGGGTGCTTTGATGCCTTCACCAGTGCCAAAACCTTTCCAGTGCTCTCTGGGAGGCCTTCCAGAACATTCACTTCTCATCCAGAGTCACAGGATCTCTGATGCTCCCAGGGTGTGAGGTCATGATGCTTCACCTCTGACAGTGCTAAAATTTTCAGGACCTCGGAGCAGAAATGATTTAATTTTAAACCAGGATGGGGCAGAGCCTGGTTAATCCTTGTGAGATGCAAATCACAATCACCCCAGCGGGGAGGAGAGCTGCATCCACTGGTCTCCACTGCCAAGGGTGAATAAAGCCATGTACTTTGGTACTTGTGTGAAATTCACCTTTTCAGGGCATATGTTCCAAGGAATTGCAACTGGGTCGTGGAAGTTTGTACCTCCACATTCCCCATCCCTGTGCTAGCAGGCCCTTGGGAGATATTAAACCTGCCCAGACAAATCCTACATCATCCCGTGTCTCCTGTGATGGAGCTTGGGCTGGATGAGGTCTCCTGACAGCAGCAGATGCTCCCTGAGTGTGCCCATTTCCTACACAGGCTGCTCCACCTTCATCTAACAGAATCAAAACACATTCCAGGAAGAAACCACAAGCTCCTGGGTAGGGAGGCTGGAAAGCAAGATGCCACATCTGCAACAATTCCTCCAGCTCACTGCCTGCATCCACAGCAGCCCTTTGGGGAAAGTGAGACAGGACCAGGCTGCCATCCTGGCTCTGAAGAGCTGCAGAACACAGCACTTTTATTTCAGAGACACCTCCCACATTCTCCCACATTTGGTTTATTAATAAGTCAATGAGACTTATTTACAGAATATATTGATGACACCAGAGTTCCCAAATCTCCCGACGCCCTCTGATCAGCAAGAGCTTTTATACCTTGCATGTTATAAATACAGCATCTTAAAAATTAAATAACAAGAAGCCCTTGAAAATTTTAGTGTGCCAGAAAAAGATATTTCAAGAACAGACCATCAAGTCCCAGCTTTATGGATGCTGTTAAGAAAACAGTTCTCATTCCTTTAAGGTTTTTTTCCCATTTTTCCATCAGCATTTTTGTCGCCCTCCTTTCACCTGGGACAAAGTACCAAACTGGATTTGCTAGCACAATGCACACCCATTCCTCAGCTTGGCTGCTCTCCTTAGGCACAAACAGCCTATAATCAAAAAGAAATAATAATCATAATACAAACAGCTGGATTCATATTCCCCTCTGCAGATTGCAAATCCATATATCTTCTGTACAAAGAGATGAACTCTGTATTTCTTACGGCTAAATGGTATTTGTGTAAAGAAGGATTGCTCCATGCTGGGCTGATGGTTTCACTTCTGTAGGGTATTATTTTGTAGTAACTCTTCTCTTACCAAACCACCTTTTTTTCCTCCAGATGAGGAGAGGAAAGCACAATAACAAGGTAAACAGAAATATTTCAGGTTCAAAGATTTAAGGGTTAAATACAGCACCTATTTGTGTTTGTAAGACTAGGAAGTGCTGGCTTGTTACAGTGGCCCTTTCAGTTTATATTAGAAATGCTCAGTGTCTGTGAATACTGTCATGACTTTGCTTCCTGAAATATTCATCCATCCTGCATTGTAGCCTCAGTTTGTAAATGATATTTGATTTTTAATTCTGCAAATTATACAAGCAGTGTCTCTCACCCTATTTTCCTCAATAACGAGCAGTGACTTAAAACCATCCACACCAATGGATGGCAGGTTGCAGTCATCAGTTCTCATTTCCTCACTCAGACAGAGCACAGCCAGTCAGGCCACAGCACTAAATCCCTGCACAAACCCTTAAAGACAAGTCTGCAGCCACTGGGAGTTCAGATAAACTCAGTACAAATGATTTCTTCCTTCTCTGACAGCAAGTTGTTCCTTGCTTCAACATGAGGGAAGGTACATGAACAGCCTTGCTCCACAACACAACTCGTGCCCCAACCAAATTAATTCTGTTTATTGTCTGAGTTCTGATGTTTTCCCCTCCTCCCTACACCTTATCCCAATTAGCCTTTTCAGTTGTCATCATCCTGGGTGGCAAACACAAAACTGGGAATACTGAGGCATCACCAAAATGCTCTGCCAGAGCAGCAGCAGCCTGGCTGAAAACCCAAGCTGCTCGTAGGGAATGTTGGCTGTCTTTGCAGCCCCAAAAAAGACAAGGCAGCCCACATGTCCCTTCAGATAAACTTGAGCTGGTAAATTCGTGCCAATGAATCAAGGAACTGATTTTAAAGTGCAACAAAATACTTGAGAGGAGCAGATAAACACAAGCACAAACACTCCTGGGGTGATGTAAACAGTGTTACTTTAACTTCTTTTATTTGCCTTCTTTACACAACAACTAAAACACACAACTATCAACAAAGAAACCCTTGACTTTCCAGCTCAACACGTCTCCCTGTCTATTTACAAGCACTGAATTATTCATGTTGTGTAAGATATACACAGGAAGAGATCCATGTATGTAGGAAAACAGAGAATGTCAACTCCCAATCATCAGAACCTTTTCTTAGAAAACTGTAAGAGAGAGTCACAAACTGTTTAAGCATCACAGAATTTCTATAAAACTTCAGTCTCTAAATTACTTTGATACTTAAAAATTTACCTTATGTTCACAATCTGCTCTAATGCAAATCACATTACTGTGGGCTATAGCTCAATTTCATTTTTCTTAGCGAGGAGCTTTTATTGGCAGCAAAGCCTCAGAGAATAAAACTTGGCCTAATTAGATTGTTCACAGTGCCTTTCCTCCAGGAGCAGCACGTGCCATACCCCACAACCATGGGACCTTGGTGGATCTGCTGTCACTCCAAGGGAAGTTTCACTTACACCACTGTGCATCATCATCACCTTCCTGTACACGGAGCATTTTATGGCACATGAGCTCAGCAATCTCTAATGGCAAAAGCACCAAAGGCAAGAGCCCCAGGTCCTGGGGGTGTCCTCACAGAGCTCTGACAATGTTTGTGATTCTAACTTTGCTGCACCTGAGCTGGGAGATGGTCAGCAGAACCCCCTCAGCACTGAGCAAAGAGCCCCAACCAATGCCAAGGGTTTTATGTGCATTTCTGGGGGTGATAGGGAAAAAAACTTAAGTTGTTTTCTTGGATGTTGGACCACATGATCATTCTAAGTCACTTCCAACTAAACTACTCCATTTTATTCTTCTTACAACTTTTAAGACTGTTTTCTGGTAATGTACCTCTTAACAAACCCTCGTCCCAGTTCCAAAACTATCCCACTACAAAGGCTTTCAACGTATCTCCTCCTAAAATTAGTCACCCAACAGTTACCCTCCCACTTCATTGAATTCCCTCTGCTCTGCAGTCAACTGCATCGCAGCTGCACAGTCAGAATGATAAATGCCCCAGAAAAGCACAGAAGAATCCAAGATACAATGCTTAATTTTGTTTGCTCCTTCGCCCGGAGCCACTTCCTCCTCTGACACAATATTTGATATTGGCTCAGAAACCTCGGATTTCTCCAGGCCATTGCAGGGAGGCTCATTCGTGCACAGCCCTGACAGGGAACTGTAGAGAGCAAGTGAGGACTGTAAACAAACCACATCCTGTTTATGACAGTCGGCACAGAAGAGCCATTTCCCTCCTGCTTGGCACTTCCCAACGTGTCACTTGGCATCTCCTCGCTGTTTTGGACGGGAAGCTCATTAGAAAATTCATTTACTGCTAAGAAATCCTTGTCCTGGAGGACTGCATTTCAAGTGGGAAGCATCAGGAAGGGATTGCAGCACATCCAGGGGGGTCGGGATGCTGGTGGAAATTGTCAATTTTCCAGGTAAAAGGAATCAGATGTTTCCAAACCGCTGCGTTTCCACATGAAAATAAATGGGTGAGAAGCTGCAGCTCTTCACTGGCTCCTGCCACAGTCTCCATGGCAGATGCTGTGTGCTCCAGAGGCCATTTCTAACTAATGGATTTCTCTAAGATGCATTTTAGTCCTATGACTATTCAATCCTGTCCTTCTCTACTAAAATATAGATGGCATAACACAAATTCACCTCCTACAGAACTGACTATTGTTAGAATGCCCTTCTACAAACCTCAGCAGAAGCCTCTCAGAGAGAGGGGGGGAAAAAACCCAGCACACATCTTCCTTGTTTCCAAACTATTTCATCCAAAGTGCCCAAGGCTGGATTGAGTTTGGCAGGTAAAAAGTTGGAATTTTCTCTAACAAACTATTTCATCATTTCCATCAGCTAGCACTAGCACAAAGGATGCAGACAATCAAGAATGCGACAATACAGCCCTGGATCACATTGGACCTGGGGGTAGGAGAAAGGAGCAGCAGCCCATAGTCCCAATCAATCACAACAGTCCCTTCTGTACTTGTCTAAAGGTGCCTTGAAAATGGGAAATAACACCAGGAGAATGCTGCAAAAAAAGAGAGAAAAACTTACAGCTGACAATAGCAGTTTTCAAGATTGTTAAAAAAAAAAAAGTGAATTTGGATGGGTTTAGTTTTTTAAATATATCTTAGAAGCAGATCTTTGCTACCAGGGAAGGCTTGAAAACTAGCAAGGAGTGAAATTATGACATGGCATAATAGAAATTGAGCCCCACAGGAACAGGATCACCATGACCACCCCATGGGATGGCACCGTGCCCGAGGTGAGGCAGAAAGGCAGAGGCAGCAACTCAGCTGACTCCACAAGGCACTGAACAAGTCATTAGACTCCACCAGGCCTGAAGCAATTCCTCTGAACAGTCATCTCTTAATAACATTTTTAAATTATCAGATGACTGTGTTGAGTCACTACAAGTTTATCATACAGTTCCTGTATGATAATTATTTCACTCTGGCACAAAGCAGACATGCAAAACAATGCTCTTAGTTTTGGTAAACATTCAATATTCCTTCAGCCTTATAATCATTTGTCACCCTGAAGTTCTTCTTCACAAAACCCAGAAAAAGTATGTTTAAATTTAAGGTAAACTGGGTGGTGAGGGCTGTCAGTGAAGCAGCTGGGAGCTGCCATTCTTTAGACCTTACTGACACATCTCTCACAAGGTAATGCCAAATGTAGACAATTATATTTATTTGCAGTCTTTCCAGCTCATCATTCAGCAAAATCCCAGGACTGGAAAAACAAAGATCAAAGCCTACATACAATGAGTGCTTATAAAAATTAGACCCAATGAGTTTCCATAGGAAGTACCTTAAATCTCAATAAAGCCAGGAAAGAACAGGGAATGCCAAATATCACCAAGAACACTGGAGAAAATGAAGACAGCAAATCTGGCACTTTGGCAAAAGCAACTTGATAAAAATAGTGAAGCAGATAGTGTCTACACAGACACACCACACATCCCAAAAATTATATCAAAGGCTGAGAACAAACAGCAGCTCAGTCAGAAGGTGTCAAAAGCAGGAGAAGTGGTGCAGTTCAGGAGGAGAGGCCAGTCTGGGACCTAAAGACAGGAATATCAGATGGATAAATGGATGACATGCACAGCACATCATCAGTACCCATCTCCTCTATGAAATAGTTAAAAATAGCAGTAAGTTTGCCACAATACCCACATCTCAAGTAGTGCTGCAAACCCAGAACATTCTTTCTGAAGTTATCCTGGGCACAGAGAAGTCTGTGAAAGAGCAATTAAGCATATTCCAGACTGGGTTCAGCTGCCTGCAGGGAGTCAAAGATCCCCCTGCTCCTGTGTAACAAATCAAGCAAGTGCCTGGCTCTACTCCCACACAGGAAGCAAATCTGTTTACAATCCTGGAATGAATAAATAAATAAATGAAACTCAACACTGGTTAACACCCAAAGTTTTCCTCAGTGCACAGAATAAAGAGCAGCAGAGTGACATGCCAACTGCTGCAGTGGCACCCCATTAAAAGAAGAGAGAGAGGGAGAGTCTGAGGTCTGTGTGCAGCAGCAATGTGCCAGCAATGCACAAACAAGGAAACATCTGATATAAACAGGCTTTTCTCAAAGGCAAGAGGGACACAGGCAGAGCAATAATGTGCATCTGACATGAGAAAGGTTTGACTGAAATTAGTTCATTGCTGTAAAAAAGCTAACTAGCACCAAGCTGTTCCAGGCACTGAACAACAGACAAACTGGAGACCTGATCTGTCTGTATGAAACACTCTGATTTAAAGCTAGTTACAATCTGGATCTTCAGAAAAAAATGTCATTTAATTGTTATGGAGGAAGAAATATGTTTATATGCAACTCCAGTGACTTCAATTCTGCACTGCATTGATCCAATCCACTCTGTACTTGGTCTGCTAAATGCCAGCTTTTGATGCAGCTGAGCTACTGCAATCACCCAGGGAATACACAAAGCCATTAAGTACATACCTCCTGTATTGTTATTTTTACCCAAAACAGAAACAGAGGTTTAATTTTATACAAGGCCTTCACATCTGGCAAGGAAAGGCACAGTCTTTGAAGGGAAAATAAAGGAGAAATACCAAATGGCTCTTTTTATCATAAACAACCTTTGGAATCATTTGGCAAGGAGTCAGTTCTGGACTTCTTCAATCCTGTGAGAGATTAAAAAGGAATAAAAATAACCTGAATTAACGACACAAGATTAGTGAAATCCAACAGTCTCTTGGGAGATGGCGTTTGGGCTCAGAAGAGTTGCAAACAAACTCAGCCCCAAACATCAGCATATTCCTGTATGACTTACAAAGCAATAGATACAAAGCAACAACTCTGCAGAGAAGAACTACTGAGTTTGAATTTAGCCAGTGCTACTATCCATCACCCTCTCAACCTAAGGGAAACAGAGAGCAATACAATAAATACATCAATGTTTACCAAGCATTTGAAGAACTGTATGATCTTGTGATGCAAAATGAATCTGTACTGCTTGGTCAGCTTATTTAACCTATTTATACTCTGTCTCAGCTGTCTCATTTATAAAAGAACTTTTGCCAGATATGGGATTTCAACACTCAAAAGAGTTAGACAACTAACCACCATCAAGCTATACTTACCAGAGTCCACTCAGCAAGGCTCATCATTCCTTCTTGTTTTCCCCTACTACCTGCTTTTTTTTTGTACCTACTTGTTTGTTACAGCTTGAATGAAATTACATTTCAAACTAATTAACATAATAACTCCTTTGTGGATTTGTTTTGCAACTGAAACAACACAATAGTTCTGTCTCCAATGGACTCAGGGTAATAAGGAGCCACGGACTAACAAAACTACCTCAGAGATAAAATTTAATGTCTTTAGATCTATAACACAATATTAAGGAAAACTAGTAGAGAAGAGAGCCAGCATGCAGCTTTGTGATGTACAGGGCTTTCCCTCATTTTTGTGGGAACAATTCTTTTTCCAGTGAAGCTAAGGGGTGATCAAGGCAGACACAAGTCTTCCAAGAGGTAGGATGCACCCAGCACCACCTCAGGAAGCTCTCAAGCAGAAAACCAGAAATGTCTCATTTTCATTGTCTGTCATGGGTCTTCAGCACTAAATACAACCACAATATTGAGGCACCAGCAGCTTTGAGGAGGAACAGACAAGCACTTGACTCCTTTGGTAAAACAGCTTGAGCAAAACACACTCATTCTACTCCCACTTTTCTGAAACAAATTAGATGTGAATAATTAGATGAGGGTAAAGAAAATCCAGTTCAGTAGTGACAGCACTCTTTGAATGTCCATCTTACAGCACTCCCACTGCAGTGACTCAACAGGGGAACATCTTCACACAAAAAATGCTTTCATAGATCTGCTTTCCAGTAAAAAGTCTATTTAACTGGAAAACCTCTCTTCTTAGATCCAAGTCAGAAAGGTCTGCACACATGGACCTGAGCACCTTCAGGTAAATAAAGAGCACATCTGCACAGATCACTTTTTACTTGCTGGTTCCCAAGGATTCTGTGTTTGCCCTAGGCACCACTTCAAGGAATACATCTTACTGTTCTGGAGATACATCTAATTTAATTGCTTATTACATTTCACAAATTGCTTTTCTGGGTAGAAGTGATTAATAGATACACTTGTAGGTATCCTCCTCCAGAAGTTTTCCAACAGAACATTTAGAATAAACAGAACAGCACTTTCATGGCTTCCCAAATTAGCGTTTCTCTCCTGCTATAAAACAGTAAAAGTTCACTTCAAAGGTAACATTTCAATCTCCAACAGGTGAGCACACATTCAAGAGCTACTGCAAGAGCTCCATGGCCTTTTTCTTTTTTAAACAACAGAATTGTACCTGACATTAACAAAGCCATATATGTTATGGCAATACTTGGCAGTACTCAGCACATTTTTAAGGGAACAGACTGATTTTTCAAAAGTCAGCAGTGAAAACTGGAGGTTATTTTTGGTTGCTGGCACTTGGCCCAGCTCTAGCTTCTTGTCACTTCAGCTCCCCTTCTGCCACACGAGGCAGGTGGATCCCAGGGGCACAGGCAGCACTGAGGCCACCAGGGAAGAAAGCAGAAACTCTGGGATTGCCTCAGAGAAGTGAGACAAGCACAAGGGATCCGAAAGGGAAGGAGTTACTATAAATGAGAATTATAAATGAGCAAGAGGCACTGCAAGATTTTCGTTATTAATTTGAAACCAAACTCAGTCAATCCCAATCACAGGGCTCTCTGAAGGATCAAACCATACTTTCTCCAATGCCTGAACTTCTCCTCTCTTGCTTCTGTCCATGTGTCAGTCCCTTGGTGACATTTCTAATGCTCCTACTTGGAACAGAAAGCAGATGTCAAATATCCCACAACCTTGATGTGGTGAAGCAGGCTATGCAGACATGGATGAAATGGTCATTTAGAGCCAAAGAAAAAGGAACATTAAAAATATGAGTTAAAGCCAAAGGAATTCAGTTCAAAAATACAGAGTAAATTGAGTCCACCCACTGCAATAGTCTTTTGCAATTTTCTGCTGCGAAGTTCCTTTATAATTAGCACAACACCAAGCATGTTAATCCTCAGAAAAATCAATGGATTCAACTTTGGAAGACACAAAGTGAAATTCTCCATACCGAAATGTCTCTCTTTAGCTCCATAGTCATTAAGAAAAAGAGGGTTTAAGAAAATCAATTATGGTCTTAACCTGCTCGGTCACAGAATGTATGTCAGGAGAAAAATACAAGTCTTTTTTAACAGCTGTTATTGAGCAGGGCCCCTTCCAGGCAGCCTTCTCTGACCATGTTAAATTACCTTATGCACACACACAACATCAGATACTGCTGTAATCCACAAAACCACCTAACTAGCAAAGCTCAATTTCCTTTGGATGGTGATTGTACATCTAATTCCTCCCATACAGTAATAAATCAAATGTCCTCCCACATCACCCTCATCAGCCCTACATTGCCCACACTTCCTCTCCCCTCTCTTCCCCACACTTTCTCTCCAAATTCTCTTCCTTATGAACGTGTGGGCTACAGAACACACCCTCCTTCTCTTTGTCACTGTCAAACTAAATAGAGCAAAGCAGCTGTTGCTGCTTTTGGCTGGAGTGAAAGCCATATCCTTGCTCCTTCCTCTGCACAAAATTACTTTAAAAGACCTGTCCCCCTCTCTGGTGTGACCAAGGTAGCCAGAGGCCAATAAACATCCAAACTCAAAGCCTAATGAAACTACTCCAAAAAGAATTTTTTCTTCTTTTCTTAGATAAAGAAGATGGTCTGATACCTTAGGAAAAATCTGCAACAATTCAATCCATTCAATAAAAATACCTCAGCACCTCTGCATCTATTTGCAAAGATGGTATTAAAACTAAAGTCTAGGACAAAAAAGTCCACTCTAAACAGAAAGGTTAAAATCCCTGTCATCTACAAAGCAACTTGGGCTAGTGGAAGACGTTCCTGCCCGTGGCAGGGGGTTGGAACAAGATCATCTTTGAGGTCCCTTCCAACCCAAACCTTTCTGGGATTTTGTACTTTACCAAAATCTATCATCTGGAAACAAAGGTACTGATCTCAGCATGAGATTCCCAAACCAGATGGAGACTGTCCATGCACAAAGAACATGCACCAAGTCTTCTCTTGGAAGACACTGATAGATGGATAATCCAGTTAATTAACAAAAGGACAGAAAAGCTTTGCACAGTTAAATGCACCAGTCAAATTCCATCATGATTAACAGCTCAGCTGTCAGGGTACCTAACAGGAGAATGTCACTTCCAGCACCTCTTTGGCAGAGACTTAAGTATCAATTATCTGTGTGGTCCCAGTCAGTGGACTGAGTTATGATTGTATGAGAAGCTCACACAAGTCCCCCCTGCATCTGAACTTGTTCACACCCCAAAAATTGATACCAGCCCTGAAAATAAGCCTGATCACAACACTCTTCCTTGATAAGGTATTTGAGAGGAATAGCAGCTGTTTGGCCATGATCAAAGATTTCCATAGAAATCACTAATCCTGGTGAAGAACTGGCTTCTTCCAGCTCTCCTGACCAAACTGTGGTTATCAACCAATCTGCACCTTGTCACATAACATCAGGTAAAGATAAGAAACCAGAACTAGGTATTCTTAATACTCCTGTTCATAATACACATCTGCAATGTGACTGTCTGTGCAAACCCCAGGGCCAAGCTGCAAATCCTCAGTTCTGAATTCACCATTTCTGCTTACCCCAAAGGCCACTACAGCTTCCATCTGCCTACAAAAACTTCCTGCTGCCACACTAAGTGTGATGCACCTCACTGGAACAGCAGGCTGCAGCTTTCTACTGCCTCTCTGAGTATGTCCTTCACCAGTGGATTTCATATTTCCAGAAACCCATGTACAAACGTATTTATTGCATGTTTAGATATAAAGACTTTAAGCCAAAAAAAAAAAAAGAAAAAAAGACATTTGAAGCAGGAAGAGAAAGAAGTTACCTTTGTTTTCTGTCTCCTAAGAAGGTCACAAAGGAAAGGTTATTTCTAGGGAACTCTTCAGCTTATGCCATTATTTGTTTCTAGCATGGGTTTAATATTTTGGCCTGCAGTGCACTAAATTATGTTTTTTCTTCTTCTAGTTCTACCAAGTCCAGTACAAAAGAACTTCACAAGCCAAACCAGGCAGGGCCCCTTTAGAAATGCATGCAGATGCCCATTTTAAAAGAACATTAAAATGCCACAAACATTAATCAGATGAAGATTACTGAACATCCTTCTCATTGAAAAGAGCTCCCAAACACAAAGTGAACTGAAAACTTGGCTCAGTAAATACCCCTTGCCATTTTCCCCTCATACCTACAGCACATACCCATGCATAATTAACTTGGTCTAAGAACTCTCGTTCATTTCTAGCTAATATTTAACTAAACTACTCATTTTTCAATTGTCAACCCATCTAAATAACTTTGCCAGCAGCACAGCTCATCTCTTCTGTAATTATAACAGATACGAAGAGTCTCCTTTCATCTTCTAGTGAACGTGTATTTCGCTGGTTTCCAAATACCTGCTGCAATTTGTTATCCAGGGCTGCTTCTTGCCCCTGGCAGTCTCCTTTCTGTAATTCAGCGACATTCTAAGGATCCAACAATGTCCTCCTGTTCAGTGGTAGCACAGAACTTATTTTAAGATGTTCAACTTGTTTCCTGGTACCAATGAAAGTGTTTCTTCAACATTTCAAGCTACTGCTACAGAGATGTTTTTGAATCACTGAACGTATGAAGACATAAAATGTTTTTTCTTCATTTGGATGTACAGCAAGAGTATCCTTCCAGTGGGCTCCTTGTTAACAACTGGTTTAAAATTCTAGAATACACGCTCCGTTTATTAAGTAGCTTAAATGATCTACAGCCTTTTGAGGCTGGGTGAACTATCATTGCTCAGTCAGAACTTGTTCTGCTTTCCATTTTCAATCAGCTTCAAGCTTAAATTTCACTCAACACACTCATTTCCACTTTTAATGTGGCCAAATCAAGGGAGCATATGGATGTAGTAGTATTAATAAATACGGAGGTACTCTCCTCTAATGGTGTGATAACTAATCAAACCAGAACTCATAAAGCCACCATAATGAAACATTATAACAGCATTATAAAAGACAACAACCCATCTTTCAGCATTTGACAGCGCTGAGAAAAACTAATTACTAATAACACATCACACCAAACAAGAAAACATGTTCTCATTGCAAAAGAGTTTATGGCTCCTGGTCAGTGTCTTTCTCCTATCAACACATTGAGTCGTTTGTTAGCTATTAACTCTCCTGTGTGTTCACCCTTAATGCTGTATTTCTTATCTTACAAATCCTATTGACATAAAATCTCTCTCCACTTTGTACCGAGTCTGTCTTCCACTTCTGCCCTATTAACTCGTGTCAATACAGCAAAGGGAGCAAAAGAAAGCAGCCAAGTCAATACCCATCCATCACATTTCTGTGCAGCTGCTGCAGTGAAGAGGAACACACGACAAAGGAAGTGGCTGCACAGGTCAGAAATTCACCTGCCCAATTAACATGGAGCACCCCAAATATTCAGAGCAAAGACCACATGCTGAAGCAGAAGCTGCTCTATCTCCACTGTGCTTTTGCAAATAAAAGTCTCTCACACGATATGCTGTCCTGGTTTTAGGGAAATTACAAGCTGTGGTAGGATCTGCCATAGTCCCACTTCTTTCCTATGCTTTTTCTGCCTTTCTTGCAATTGCATTTCTCTTACTAAATCACAAAGTACCTGCGGGAATAAAGGAAGGCATCATCACTGAACACTTAACTGGACAGGATGATCTCTTTTCTCCGCCAATCCCTGCAACAATAGGAGCACTAGAGATCTGAATTCAGAACAAAGAAGAAAGCATTTATCAGACAGAATAGCAGAGATTAAAGCATTTCTCCCTCTGATTGAATGACCACAGTATCACATTCCCTCTGCTCCTGCTGCTGCAGAGGAAGTGATTGAGCTCTGGCACAGGGGCCTTGCTGAGTGAGGAAGGGGGCAAATCCTCTCACCAGAATTTTAATTTCCTGCTCCTGGAACCAGGAAATCATTACCCAGTGCAGCAGAGAAATGAATGCTGCCTCACGTCCAATGGTCTCCCTGCTGGCAATTTCTGCGTGAGAGAGTTTATTTCAAAGAGACTGGAGAAAGTATTGCAGACCTTTAAGTTACATGGGACCCATGAAGGGCTGAAAGAACTAAGAGACAAAAAGAAAGAAATGAAAAAAAGAAAAAGTGAAATTGTGAACACAATTTAAAGACAGATGGAAAGAGCCTGAGTGAAATCTGTGACTTCTACTGTGGAGCAGTAAAACACATTAACTCATCTTGCCAAAACACTTGCTGCAAAATATATTATTTTAGAACCTTTTACACACTCCTGGGCTGAACTCAATTGAGGTCTCTCAATTTCCAAGCCTCACTTCTCCTTTCCAGTGGACAATGTTGGGGGTGCCAGGAAGAGAAAAAGGTAAGATTCCAAATGCTGGATTGATTCCCATATGAAGAGCCTTGTACCTCCTCTCCAATTCATGCTGTTCTGTGCTGAGCAGAGCCCACCTTGCACAGGGACAGGCCAGAGGCACAGCTTTTTAATTTTCTTTTTGATTTCTTTTTTCCTGCTGTGGAAATCAAGAAGCAGTGGAAAAGTAATGCAGATTTAAAATAAAAAAGAAGTTAGCTATCCAGATATTTGTTTGGATGCAGACAAAGCTGCATGAGTGATGGGATACCTGTTTTGAACACTCCAAAATAAATCTGTGCTGGCTCCCAGAATGATTAAATGGATGCTATAAAGGGATTATTAAAATAAATTTACTTAATGTGGTTCTGTGTCCAAGTGATCTAATGACTATTAGATCATTTGCACAAACAAAAAGCAAACTGATTTATCACAGCCATTGCTGCCAGCCTGTAAAGTGGCTCAAGTTTACACTGAGGTTTCAGGTTAGTGGGCAGAGCACTCCAATGTGCCAACTGTGCCTCAGATGGACACCGTGTTCCAACCAGTTCTGCTTTTGTGACACCTTAAACAAACAGGTCCAATCATTCTTATGGGTTTTTCTTTGGTTCTTTTAAATGGAAACAGCAAAATAAATTGCTCCCTGTTGTTATATGGGATAAAGGGTCCAAGCAAGTGGCTCCTCTGCAGCTCCCAGTCTGTGCTGAACGTGGAGGTTGGTGTAAAGCAGCTGCTGAGACACAAGTTCAGGATGTGGGAACTGAAGCTGTCACTTGGAGAAACCATCATAAACATTTTACAGGAACATTTACCAACTGTTAAGCCATGATGAAATCAGAACAGACAAAACCACAGGCATCAGTTCTCAAACAGTTTTAATGTCAAAAGGTATTAAATGAAGCTGTGACCCATGTGGAGATCAGACACCAGCCCTGCCACTCTCTGAGGGAAGTTTCAAAGCCAAATGCTCAACAAGTAAGAAATGTCACACACATCCATGGAATCATCCCCAGTAACTGCCTACCTTCCCATGCTATTTTAGCTTTTAATGCACCAGGAGTAATTAACCTCCTGGAAGCAGATGTATGAAATCAGAAGGACTTATGGGTTGCAGGTAGAATAATTGCAATTAACAGATAAACTAGAGCTGCTCCTCAGCAGTGAGCTAGGAATTTTCCCAGTTACAGCATATTGTACATATATATATTAAATATATATATATGTACAGCCATACAGTGTACAGAACTTGCTGAACCTTTTTATGAAAAGGAAAGAAACAGCCTCCCTCCTCTCCTCACATTTGGATCGATGCCTCAAAGCATAAACCAGCTCCCCAGATGAAAGGAAAAGGAGGAATTTTTTTAACAATGAAATTCATTCTCAGCTGTGACAGGTTGGGTTTTTTTATTTCTGCACTGGTTTCACTAAGCAGATGATCCTGGAGTTGCAGTTTAAGCCTTTCAGTGACTTGCAAGCATCCTCCCTGAACTAAATGCATCACTGCAGTGGACACTACCACTCCTTTCTTAATTTTTATGACCTACTATATTAAAACCAGTTTAAATGTAATAAAGTATGCAACATTTATAGCTACAAAATATGGGAGGGCCATAAAATTAGCCAAGCATAAAGGTAAGGGAGTCTTAAGCATCCTCTGCTCACTTTCCAGGGACAATATACACAGAATTGGCATGGACTACAAAAACAAAAGGAACTTGAATTCAAATTAGAATTCTAACAACCTTTTCTCCTGCCTGCTGGGGCTCAAGGGACATTAACACACACAGACTCACTCTTCTGCATTGTTTCCTCAGGTTTTCATTCTCACTTTCTAAGATTTGTTTATCAAAGTGGTGATCTGAAATATTGATGATTTACTCTCATACATGGCTTTGCTCGGCTGCAGCTGGTTTGGCAGTAATGACACACTTTTTCTCTTCACACTCCACCCCTTTTCTGCAGAAGCTGGAGTTGGAACGTGTGATTTTTAGAATCACAGAATACCCTGAGTTGGAAGGGACTCACAAGGATCATTGAGTCCAACTCCTGGCCCTGCACAGACAAGAATCCCACACTGTGCATTCCTGAGAGCGTTGTCCAAAACACTCCTGGAGCTCTGGCAGCCTTGGGGCTGTGACCATTTCCTGGGGAGCCTGGGCAGTGCCCCAGCACCCTCTGGAAGAAGAACCTTATCCTGATATCCACCCTAAAGCTCCCTTGACACAGCTGCAGCCATTTCCTGGGTCCTGTCCCTGCTCACAGGGAGCAGAGACTGGAGCTGTCCCTGTGCTGCCCCTCAGGAGGAGCTGCAGCCCCCATGAGTCTCCCCTTCTCCAGCTGAATAAACCAGGAGACCTCAGCCACTCCTTGCATGGCTTCTCCTCCAGACCTTTCACCATCTTCACAGGTTGCTCTCTGTTTTTTCCTCACTACATACCTTGAAAACGTGTAAGGCAAACCAGCAAATCCACACTGAAGCAAAACTTTGAGTGTCATAACAAATCCCTGTGGCAGTGCCAAAACAAAGCTGTTGTCACAACTCTTCCTGTCTCTCCATCACCCAACAGTACAAGCAGGGACTGCACAGGGGAATAAGGCAGCATTTCTTTGCATACTGGTCTATTCCAAGACCATGGAATATTGCCACCTTCTTCTCTTCCTTAGAAGGATTCCCACTGTTTTGTTAATAGGATGCTATTTGAGGAATGGGATACAAAGCTGATTGAAGCAAACCAAAATTTACCTGCTTTCTCTCATGTTTATCTTTGGGAGAATTCAAAAAAATCTCTTTGGAGCATAGGCAAAAGCTTTAGGATTTGCAAGTGGCACAAATTGCTCTTTGAGAAAGCCCTGCACAAGCAGTGACAAAGACATGCTCTGGTAAATTCTGTCACAAGGTTTGTTAACTCCCACCAGCCAGAGGACAGATTGTGCTGACTTGCTTAACATTACACACAAGTCCTGGGTCAAAATCAGAGCCCAGAACAAAATTGCTTCCAAAGGTCCACTGAGTTTTGAATGTTTCTGCAGTCCTGCCTTACAGAGGTCTCTCAATTTCCATCCAGCCTCTCCCTCTTTACCTGAAGCAGTTTTAATACATTAAAAAGCACCACATCATTGACCACAAGCAGTAACACATATCCTTGTACACACTTGGGGAGAACATAAATAACATTTACTGTACTTCAAAGAGGCTCCAGGCTAGGTCAGGTGTAAAAACACAGCAGACACACTTTGTTACACCATCAGCCTCCTTATGAGAAAAGCATTTTTACAAGCCCTGGTTCATCTCTGCTGCAGGATTTCTGTTGGTTCCAAATTTTCTGTACTTCACCTGACCTCCACATGAGCTTCTCCTGACACAGTTTTGAGTAGTCATTGGCATAAATCCCAATATGGGAATATGTACATGGTTCTGTATTGGTAACAATCAGCCAAGTCTCATGGATTTTGTATGTCCAGTTCTCCCACGTGCTTCAATATCTTGCAGCAGAGACAATGATGGTGGTCTACTTCATTGAAGTAAGGTAACTAGAGAAGGAACTTATTCTTTAAAAGTGCTGTGAAAAAAAATGAATTAAAAATTAGCTTGACTGATCAAACATGGTACCATCTACACCAAGTCCTTGGCTTGATTCCCTTCTTTAAGGACGAGAAGAACTTCTTTAAAGTGTGTACACATTAACAAAAGATGCCATTCACTTTATTTTTAAAACATGAAAACAATGAAGTCTGAGACTGTCTGACCAGGACTGCTGGGTTTGCAAGGAGAAGGACACAGTAACTTCTGTCAGCCTCAATGACAGCTACTTTCTCCATGGGAGCTGCAAAAAATCTGCTCTCTCTTGCTCAGTCCTCACTCAGGAATTTAGATACTGGCCTCCAGAGGATGGGAAAGGAGAAACTACTAAACTTCATCCACTCTCACTCTCCTGTGTTCAGTTCAAGACCTTCAGCATTCATTCAGGGAAGATGTGAAGTAATTACTTCAACACAACATTAAAAAATCCAAATTAAAAGTTTGCAAAAACTGAGGAATTTCTGCCTTATATGTGGCTCATATGTTTAAAACAAGGTCCACAGTTCATCATTCATAAGTTTGCCACTGAACAACTGATTTCCCAAGGGAGTCAGAATGAATTTCAACTCTCCTCTGGCTTTAAGCATTAATGAATACTTCTGTAAGTTCAAGAATGTTCCCCATCCTTGTTTATACACAGAGCCCTCACCTTCAAGCACCAGCTTGGTGAGATGACACAGCCTGGGTGCTCATCTTCTCCAGGAAAAGCTCTCCCTGCAGTTCAGAACAAGTCTGCTATGAAGTCCTTCTGAGAAAGGGCACATTACACTCTACAGACAGCAGACCTGCATTCTGCTTTGAGGAGATGACTGGAATGCATTTTCTCTCTGCATAAAGGCATTTCCTTGGAGGCATCAGCAATCCATGTAAATGAAAGGTTTCCAAAAGGTCACTGGCAATATAAAATGTAATTAGCTTACAAACAACGAGTATTTTTAGGCACTACTCTGCCCCAGGTTATCTTACTGTTACTTGGGTTTTTATAATCACAGTTATTATCAGTATTTTTCCCCCCTTTTGGATGTAATCAGGAAAGAAAAAAATCTGACAAATACACTGTTAAAAGACATCATGGTACTCTCAAATAGGTGAGCTAGAGACTTACCACCCATGGCTGTGCATGAACTGCACATCTGATTCAAGGAACACAGCAGCAGGTGCACTTGTATTAACAGGACACAATTAAAAAATAAAACAAACAACCCCCAACAAGTTAATTACACTGCTGTTAAGTCCAAAATTGACAACAGATTTTGCCATGAGCACCAACATCCCACTTGGTATCTGCAGCTGGCCTTTCCCAGAGCCAGCAGAGCCCACAGCACCCGCAGGAGGGCTCAGGGAACAATGACTTGATCCTAGAAAGTGTTGGGACAAACAAAGCAAAACTCATTCAGCAGTCACTGTATTGGCAGTTCAGACTTGCTGCCGCACCTGAGTGCCCAGAGGAGATAAGTCAAACAATACAGCAAAATTATTTTATTGACAGTTTAGAAAATAGTATTTTCGGCTAATATAAAATTGAAGCTCTAGTCCCTTAACTTCAAGGCTGACAACCCAGTGCTGAGTCAGTGAAGCACAGGATATCAGGATGTGGCTCCAACAAAAACATGACACATTATTTGCTTTCAAGTTCCTTCTATAAGGAGAAAGTTCATTCTCCTGATTGTTTGTCTTCTCCAAGTACCCAACCCTGCCATCAGAATTGGACAATCTCTTTCTCATGGGCGCTAACAGCCCTTCCATCTCCTCTGATTCCTGTCCCAAGTGTGCCCACCACCTTCTCTCTCAAATTGTCCAATTGATTAATCAAGTTAAACTCAGAGCAATTGTTCTCAACCTGCATTTAGCTGGAAGGCTTTTCCCTCTCCATCAGATGTGAGCGTTGGCTGTGTGCCCACACGCGTGTCTGTCTGCTAATCCTATCACTGGGGCTAATAAAAGGTATCACTCCTCCTTACAAACCTGGCTCTGCTGATTCTTCTGTGAATCATCAAAACGCACTCTGACTTCAACAAGCTCCAATTCTCACACCAGGGCAGGATTTGCAGAATGAAAAGCAAGGCGTAAGACCCAGACGAGCAAGTTCAACTCGGTAAATTGGGATTGTGACACGGCCAGACAACCTGTGCTGCAATTCTGTCCCTGGTGGCACAGGATTCAACAGGAGGGGATGGGAGCAGCCCTGCTCCACACTCCCAGCTACCACAGAAAGAGCTACAAAGTGACTTCAGTCTCGCTCTTTAAGTGGATAAAGAGGCATCAACATAAATGATACTTTTGGGTTTTAAGAAGTCAATTAATGTATTGTCTCGGTAACAATTTTTACTTCCAATGCAAGGTGCACAAAGAGGAACCTTTTCATTAGGATAATCCATGGAAATCTGTTTTGTCAGTAGAGTCCCATTAAAAAAAAAACCTCACAGATTTTTTAAAAGCATACGCTCTACTTTATTAGTTGTAGATGCTTTGGACTGTATGTACTGCAACTGCCATAGGCTAGATCTGATAATCTCTTATTTGTACAGTCAGAAAGGACACATTTTGGTTTATTTCCATAAATATTTCAAAAGCTTTCTCTGGCTGAGAAACAGAGAGCCTCTTCAGTAGTTATTCCAGTCATAAGAATTTGATTGTTGGTGCTTGAATAAAAGGAAAGCTTGGGGGGTTTGTTGTGGGGGTTTTGATGGGATTCTTTTTGTGTATGTTTTTTGTTACTGATTTCCATCTCTTAACAGTGAGAACATATTTTAGAAGTCATGAATATGGACATTGTTTTAAATATTAAAAATATGCAAAAACAGCCAGTACATAAAATATGACAAGAAAATTACATTTTGCTGGAACAATGTTCTGAACTCAAACAGAGCACCATGCCCCAGCCTTCTTTCTGACCACACATTCAGCCCCACCAGGCACTCTGAATGTCACATCCCACCATAAGTTAAGGGAAAAAGAAACAAAACAAAAAAAAAAAAAAAAAAAAAAAAAAAAAAAACAAAAAAAAAAACCCCAAGTCACCAGCAACAAAATAACTGGACCAGTAGGATGCCTCCCCTTCTAAAGCCATCTCTAACTCTATCCCCTCTCCTTCCTAAGGAAGGACACATTCCTGCAACAGAATGACTGCACTGAGAAATTGTCAGCATTTCTTCTGAACAGGGCATGGCTGAGCCACTACTGCCTGAAAACACACCAAACACTGTTTCAAAGAGAGACAGAGAGAGGAGCTGACTATAAACACATTTCCCTTCTGCGATGCCCAGGCAAGAACTAAGCAATTGGTCTGACTTTGGGAATTTAAACATCAACCAGAAAATTTTTTTTCAATGTATTTCCTTCAACAGGAAATCTTGTGGACAAGTCTGGAGAAAGGAGGAAGCACCAGCAAGGCGTGAACACAGCCAAGATCTTTCCAATATCTAACATAAGACTTCATCAGCACAATTTCCTAAGGAGGCCTTGCCTTGACTCCTCCAAACCAACATCTCCTACCTTATGCAGATGCTCCAATGTATCTGATGCTTCACCAAAGCTGCACCAGAGCTGCAGCAAAAGGTACAGCTGGACTAGGACGATGCCCCAAGGGTTGGAGCACCTCTCCTACAAAGAGAAGAGAAGGCTCTGGGGACACCTTACTGTGGCCCTCAGGTGCCTCAGGGGGCTTATGAAAAGGAGGAGAGGGACCTTTCATACAGGTAGAAAGTGATAACAGCTGGGGCAATGGTTTTAAACTGGCAGAGGGCAGGTTTAGATCAAATGTTAGGAAGAAATTCTTTACTCAGAGGGTGGTAAAGCACTGGAAGAGGCTGCCCAGACAGGCAGTGGATATCTCATCCCTGGAGAGCAACCTGGTCTAGTGAGTGGCATCCCTGCCCACGGCAGTGGGTTGGAAACAGGACTTTTAAGGTCCCTTCCAACCCAAACCATTCTGTGATTCCGTGATTCAAGCTCTCCACAGGAAGAGTTTCTGAAACAGGCACATTCACATCAAGATGTTCTACAGCTCCTTCTCTTTCCTTTCACTTGTAACATTTTTTAGCTAATTGGCTCCAGAATTTATAATGCTGGTGACAGCAGCCTGGCTGTGCGAGGCAGAGGAGGTGGAGGAGGAGGGGAGGGAAGGCAGAGCAGCTGCCAAGGCTGCCGGCACCATCTCCTGTTCTCAGCCAGTTACTGCAAAGCCCCAGCCCGAGCTCGGCATGCTGATGCTCAGCCAGGCAGCTCAGGGTATCTTATGCTTAGAAATATCACAAGATAACTTTAGGAGGTTTTCTGCAGACTCCAGAAAAAGCAGGAATCCAAATATGAAGTGCAGCTAAAACCACTGAATTTTGAAAAGGAGCAAATTAAGCAGCCGAGGAGGGGGGGGAAATGCAATTACAGCAGAAAAAACTGTTTCAACATTAGCATTGCACAATAAGAAGGTTTGTCAGGCACCGGTTTAGCCTACACATGTTCACATCCGTCAGCATTTCCATGATAAATCCTAATTTTCGCCATTGTTGATCACATTGAACTAAAACTTGGTATGCAAGTTTTTAGCACAGATGCTCAAATAAATTATGCACATTAGTCATTTAACTTTCAGAGCAGCAAGAGAAAGCTGCTTTTTGGGAGGGGGGTTGACTGCAATTTATGACAAGTTTTTTTTTTTGCCTTACACAGCTAAAAAAGACAAGCAGCTCACTTCTTGAATAAACTTTCCAAGCAGTATGTCTTTTGTATAGATGATAAAACTTTGACAGTAGTAGAGTATTTATGACTAATTAAAAATGCCTTCCCACCACCACCGGTGATATACCTTCACTATTTTGCTCTGTACATTCACGTGTGCATACAAGCAGCCACAAAGAATATTAAACACATAATGAAAATACCAATAACAGCAGCCTGAAGGCAGCAGGCAGTAGAAAGGATGTGATCCAGATGAGAAATTGTTCAAGAAGCAGTTAGTTATGGAGCTGAACAAAGTGTACATGCAGATATGATGAACTGATTGAGACATCCCAGGCCAAACAATCTATTTTTCAGACATAAGCATATTCTGTGCAGTATTTGAAGTGACACCACTTTACAGCTGGTTAAAAAATCCTATAGAATTCACATTTACCTTGGTAAAATGTCTCAGTGTATTCTGGCTGTCCTCATCAATCTGCTCAAAATAAACAATATCAACAGTACCATAAAGTACTTTAGAAAAATCCATATTCTTCGAAACTCCTGTTCTTACAGCAGCTACAGTAGGTGTTCGAATAAATGAGCATAAAAAGACAGAAAATTCATTCTGCATTCTGCCACCAATCTTCCTCTGGCTTCCCATGACTGCTCAGGAAAGCTGTATTGCAGTTCCAGCATTGCAGGTTAAGAGACAAAACTGTTAAAACACAGCCTTGTTTGACTGTCGATGTCTTTTCATGAAACACACAGGTCAGAAGCCATGGTCACTACTGTCATTTTAAGATACTGTATGGGAAGAAGCAGATGTCTATTTGGGGGAGAAAGGATTAAAAAATTCTTAACAGGATAGGAATTAATGTGTTTTTATTTGCCTTAAAACTAGTGAGCTGCAGAGTAGGCAGGATGTAATGTTTGTTTTCATTCAAGAGGTGAGAACATGAGAAACTCATGTCACTGGATAAAGTGACTCAGCACCCAGGAAAACACTCTACAAACTCAGTCCAGACTTCTTGGGCTCCATTCACCTTCCCATTATGGAACCACTCTGGTGACTTTCAACGCTGATTCCAAAGATATTGCCAAACTGACAGGCCCTACTCTTTCCAACTCACTTCAAATTTTTCAAGGCATATTGCCACGTTGCAGAGGCAATAAAAGACAAATCCCTAAGAACTGGAAATCTTAAAGCACTACAATTCCCAGAGCTCTACACAAAGCTTGGCAGCAGGCTGAATATATGGTTTTACATAATACTACTGGTTTCAAAGTAGAATATTTCTGTACTGCTGCCTACTGCACTGCTGAGATTACAATTTCTCCCTTTGTATTCGTATCACAAATCTAATACGGATGTGGGGCACTCTCCTTTGCCCATCAGCCTCCTGTAAATCATTAATTTGATCATAGCATCCCTCTGCTAAGAATAATGAAAATAGATAACAAGTTTTGACTTCTAATTACTTCAATATCTAAATATTCATTCTGGTTTCTGAGAACTCTGGACTAGTATTAAGATACATCTATTTCATCAAGTAAGATACATCTATTTCATCAAGAATTTTTAGGAATTTTAATCTCGCAGAAGTGGAAGATTTATAGTGTAGATGTGAGTCATGCACAGGAGAGATGCAAGGCAGATTTCTCCTTCCCTAACTTTTCCAGTGCGGCTCCAAACACGGTGTCTGCTGTACCACACACTACTAAGAACAGCCTGTGCTTCCTACCAAATTAGCTGGTTATTTTTACACATTTTTTTTCTGGTCAACAATGCCCACTGCTACCATGGGAATGCTGAATCAGCATCTCCAGATGAGCACTAACAAATGAAAGCTATCGTTCATTCCAGTAATAAAGAGATGCACACACATCAGGGATGTTGGTAGGAACACCCAGGGTCAATCACAACCCTGGAACAAGAAGAACTATTAAGAATGGAGTTAAATAGCTTCTAATTTTTTTTTTTTTAATCATTAGACGTGATCAGAGCATTGAACAGAGTGCTCTCACAGATTATTCCTGAATGTTCTCCCAGAAGCACAGTCAAATAAAAGGTAAGAAAGCAAGTACTAATATTTGTACTGGTTTTGCACTCTACAGTCTCCACAGAGCTCCAGGCTGAGACAATGGTATCATTATAGCTTTGTCTACCCCCTCTAGGCTGCCTTTTTTGGCTTTTTCTACATATTTTCTTTTTAAATACAGAGAGAATGTTCCATGAGTTCCAGAGCCAAAGCTGCCTGGTTTCCTGTGGATTTCTCTCTCAAAAGGTGACTCCTGACTCAAGCAGACTTCTCTTTCTCATCCCAAAATTACACGAAACATGAAAACTATGCCAACAACATTACCATGCTACTCTCAAATGCCACGAGCCTTTGGAAAGCATGGAATAGCAAAAATGATGGGCAAAAATGGTGGACAAAAATGGTGGTGTGAGGACAGAGCTCCCTCAGTGCTGTCTGATCTCCAAAGGAGCCTTCCTGACAATGGGACATTCCCAAGGGTCTGTTTGCTTGCAGGGCTCTGATCCCTGCCATGACCTCAGGATGGAGATCTCCTCCTGGAGATGGAGATCTGACTGCCTGAAACTTGCTGGAATTCATTCTTTTTGAGACCTCCACCATCTGCCAAGCTCGTCAGAACACAACTTGCAAGTTCAAAAGTGTAGGGTAGGCACAGACAAATCTCATCTACATACACACACAAAGCACAGTAATAAGCCTCACTTCCTCAGGAAATCAGACTAAAAATGGCACAATCATGAAAAGCAAAGGTCTGGGCAAAATCCCATGTTTTTCAAATTGGAAGCCTAAGTCAATGTCTTGGCTAAATTATTTTTTGCCTATTTTCTGCTAATGATATGATAGAAAAAAAAAATAGAAAAGCTTTATATCTACCTAATTAGAGTCATGAATAACCAGATGTTGCTCTAGAAGCTTACTATATGAATATGTAGATTGGTCACTTAGTGAGACACTATCAGTACCTTCTGGTATAGAAGTGAAGGAAAGAGGCATTTTGGAGAAAAAGAAAAGCAGCATCTACAGTTATTTCTTCATCATCTCACTCTGTAAAATGAATGCAGAACCTGCCAGCAGTTAATATTGCCCTGAAGCACTGTGAATAAACATTGTCTGGTATCAGGTACACAGACACCTCCACGTATAAATCAAGGTGCAATGTGCCATATAGATGAACAAAGGAAGGAAAAAAATCCCTGCCTAGTCCTATATTAGACATTAAGTGCTTCTTTTGATCACAAAATAACTCATAAAGCCTATTAAAAAGCTACCACTTCTCTCTCTGTCAGATAAAAGACACTTCACTGTAATTAAACTTCTGTCCAACTTTCCAGAAGATTAGGGGAAGCAGTCTGACAGGCTCTATTTGTTTTTGTGACTGACATTCATTGGGACATCCAAGGAAAAGACAGGTTGGGCAATAGATTTACACTTCTGAGCTAACAGCACTCATGAAGATGGACGGTTCTGGGCTTATCATCCCTCATTCATGGTTTTTTATTAAAAAAAACCCTGCTGCCCATGCCTAAAGCATTTTCTGTTCAGTTTGCAATCTACATCCCCTGGCCTTCAATGGTTTGGGGTTTTATTTCACTTTAAGTAACAACACACACAGCAGGTTGTTTGGGTAAATCAGTTTTACATGGTTTATATAAATAAAGGTGGTAAACAACCATGTCTCTTAACAGAACTCTGTGAGCACGTGCAGTAGGAAAATCCTTTTTCAAACACATCCTCTGTGTCCCTTTTCCTGTATGAAACAATATGTCAAAACACATGGCTGGGTTTCTGACACGAGGTGATGGGAATAAGCCATCAGCTCCAGGATCTGAACACCAGAGCCAAGGATTTACTGCTCTTCCATTTTCCCTTGTATCCTTCATCCTGCCCAGAACCAACTTCACCTTTGTGTTTCCTTGTATTTGACTTTCCACAAGACATCTCAAGGTCCAAAGTCAATACTGCACTTAGACCACGAGAGCAAAAGTAGAAATGAACACTTGGGAGGAGCCACAAGTAACCATTTTCATGGCTTGCCTTTCAGAAATGCAGCAAAGCTCAAGCCATAAAGCAGCATCATTCCTTCATGTGAGCCATCTCATAGGACAACACTTCAAATGCCAGAATACTTTGCCAGGGTTGTTTGAGGAAATCTCTCCAGAGAGACCAAATATGCACATAGGAAGCAGGCACAATAGGTATGCAGCTTTTCTCACTTTAAAAAATAGTGTAATTGCTACATCATTTCTCCATAAGAGAAAAGCTTATGAACCACTTGGCTGACTTTCCATATTCCAAACTACAACCACCAACACATTTCAGTGTGCCACACCTACAGCAGTCACAGCTGGGGGGAAAATGGGCTTTAACTAATGGTGGCTGCACGATTGACCCGCTAATTAAACACCTTCCTTCCATCACCTTTCCCCAAATTGCAGAGCAGGTACAATTCTTGCTATCAAAGTGGCCCTGAGCAATCTTCTTTTGAGCTTTTGAACCTTTGGATTGTTATCTTTGCTCTGCAGTTAAAAAGCTCCACGACACTTCCTGCTGCTGCTGCTGAAAGTGTAATTTACTCTATTTATACGACTTCTAGCAACACACTCCAAAGCAGCTCTGAGAGTCCATCACACACGATTAATGGCACTTTCAGCCACATTACTCAGCCATCCTGAGGTTGCCAAGAGAAGTGAGTTGCTGCCCATGTGCTCAGTGCTAAAGTGACCCTCTCCTCTTGCCCCATGCTGGCACCACGGGAAGGTTTTCTCCCCTTTGCAAAAATAGCAAGCTCCCAGGGAGTCTACACAGCTCAGAGGTGTAAACAATCACTGTTAAAAGAAATTGATTTAAACCTACTGCTCAGGAAATTCAGTCCTGTGGTTCTGTGTCTAAAAGCGTCCAATGTGAGTGATGGAGCAAATAGGATATGCATCATCATTTGATCTCTGGGAGGCCTGGAGACACTGGCAATTGCACAGGCTACACAAAACACAGATTGCAGTGCAGGGAAATACCACTGCAAAGGTGGGTTTGTAGTGATATTGTCTCTGTGTCTATTGCCTTTTTAATTACACAAACACTGGCTCTAAAAAACGCACATTAATAAATGGAAAGCAGATAAAGAATGCAAAAATGAGAAAAAAAAATTTTCTGTTTAGTGAAGCCACTTGGAAAAGGTGTTTATCAACTCTAACTCCCCATTCTAGATCAGCTACAGGACACTGGAAGCAGAAATAGCAGCTGGCAAGTGTCCACCCCAGTCACTGAACAGTGGGAAAGCATCACTGGGAATACAAACCATGATGATTGCAGTGTAAAGACAGAGAGACAATGATCAGCTTGCAAACCCCCACCCCCCACTCTCCTGCCCGTGTTTAAAGGCCTGGTGATGAGCACACCCACTGCACAAGGACCCAGTATCTGCCACGCAGGGAAGGGAACCATACAATGTTCTTTACCACAACACTCAAAAATACCTTCTACTAAACTCAGTTTTGCGCTGTAGAACAGGTGAGCCAGGACTATCTGTGATTGTCTCCTTCACTGCCATAAAAATAAAGTCAGATGCCAACTTCTTATGATGTTTCCTTAAGCATCTGCCAATTCATTAATTGTAATGGAGAAAACGTAAAGTCCTTGGGGTAGATACAAATTCTGTGGTGTTTGTACTGCACGTTGCTCTATTCACACATAACCACTGACTTTATAAATCAAACACGGCACTATCAGCACCAAAGACAGCACATTTCAACTAAGGGCAAAAGAACCTGTGGCTGAAAAGAAAAACAATAGAAAGCTGAATAAGTGCTGGGCTCCATCACTAGAGGGAGGCATGATCACATATTAAGTTACTCTAATACACAGACAATTCTGAACACAATTACGAGACAAATAAAAGAGAAAACCATCAGCTAAATCTGGAAAAGATTTATGGAAAGGAGAAGATTAGGTTTGCTTCCTTAACAAGGTTTTATTTCCAAAAACTCCAAAGCTTCTGCTGGGAACTTTCAAATCACCTGTAATGAAAGGTTTTTAAAAATTTATCTTACTGCCTTCTTTATAAGACAGAATAAGGTATGTGATAGAAGAAAGTCAAAATTATCAGTTTCAGAAATGACACACAGCATTGCATCAGGAAAACGTTAGAATTTTAATCTGAGCAGCTTTACAGCCCATTTCACTTGAAATCAAAAAGTAATTTTAATCATGTTTTTATTTTTAAACTAAATTGGCACAATTATATCTAGATGAACAGGCACTACCAAAAGCTGTTTTTTCAACAGACGATTCCCCTTGGCCATTAATAAATTTAGAGAAAGAACTTCTCTGAGAAGCTGTGAAAAGCAGCCTAAAAAAAACCCAAACCCCAAATCAGTAACTCAAACACGACTATCATTCTTTTATTTGATCATTTAATCAGTTGTGGGTTTGAGGGTTTGCTTGGTTTATTTTTAATATACAGAATGTCTTTTTTATATTGGCGAGATTATTTTTTTTCTCCCCTGTAAACTTCACAGCAACAACCACACAACAATTTGGCTGGCTCACTCCTGGGGATTTACACTTAGCTAACCATTTTACAAGTGACTAAACAGTTTCATTAACAGCAGCAGCACAGCCAAAGTTTTTAATGCCCTGCCTGAATCCTGCCCATCATTAAGAAGGCAGAGCCCAAAACACGATCATCCCTTGAACCAAAATGCAGCACCTACCTCAGGAGACACATCAGGAAATGCTGCCCACGACAAGCTAAATGTGCCCACCCAGAGCTCAACATGGCATTGACTGCTTCACATTCAGCATTTTTACACCAAAGGCTGAAATTCTCCACACCCCTGTTGCTAAGCCAAGGCAGCTACAATCCTGCCATGCCAACAGTCCAGGGGCTTTTTGAAAGACAGAGGTTGTGCTTTTAACAAGAATGGCTTTAACAGAGGGCTCCTAAAGTGTGGAATTAAACAGGGAGGAAAGCAAGAAGATGTGCAGTGAGGGTGAGAAGCACTGTCTGGCATGCTGTGGAACTGTGTTCAGAAAGGCTGTGGAAACCAGTACAGTCTGGAAAGTTTAGCTCTGGCAAATTCATTTCCCCATGACATATTCACTCCCACAGGAGGGCAATGGTTTAAACACCCTCATGTTTCAAACACGAATCTCACTCCATAAACAGACTGCTCCTCTCAAAGCCTGGCAGTACTTTGCCACCAAAACTGCAAACATCCTTTCCCTTCACCATCTCTGCAACCTGGTCCTTTTAGCAGTCAAATCACAGTCCTCAGAGCTCCTACTCCCTTTCCCATAGCCAGATGGATACTTGGCACTTTTTGCTTTGTGACATTTCCTTTCCAGATGAAATGGTCTGGGGTAAGCAACTCACTTCCCCTTGCAAACAGTGTAGCTCATAACATAAAGCTTGATTAACTCTTCACTGCCTCACCCACAGTTATTCATCTTTTTCTTCCTGCAAGGATTTTGGTAAGCAGAAAGCTTTTTATCAGTGTGGGAAAGAATAGAAGGCAGCACAGAAGGCTCTATGGAATATCACGGAAATATAATGAGCTGATCTCTCACTTTGCAGTCCTTGTTTCCTTTCCCTGAGCTTCAACATAGCAGGGTCATGCTACCAGCATCCCCTCCTGGAGTCACTCACCTGCTCATGAAGGTGGAATTCTGCTCTTTCAGGGCAAGCTCCCTCTGCTGCAGGGCCACAATTTGCCTCGAGAGATCATCAGGTGTCCTGTGCAATTAAAATAAAAACTTTTAACAAATCGTTGGTTGCAAATCGATATTTCATACACAGTCACCAAACAGGTCTCACCCACCAAAAGCAGCCAAGGTGATTTCCTGAGGCCAAACCTGTTGCAGTCCCTTAGAACAACACAGAGCTGCAGCCTGTCCAGCTCACACAAAATCTAAAGCCATCACACTATGGGCACAGCATTAGTAGTGAGAGGGTAAGAAAAGGAGGAAATAAATCTAAATGCAGACTGTAGAATTCAACAACTCTGGCTACTGCTGGACACCCTCTGAGAGTGTAGATGTTCAGGTACATCATAGGTGACTCAAAGCAGTGTTCCCACAGAGCTACCAGAGTGCTGACTTCAGAGTCCTTCACACACACCATGACTCCAGAGCCACAGGAGAAAAAACCAGAATCCTTCAGCTCTGGGAAACACTTCAGATGTCACTGATAACCTTTTCTTGTCAAAGAGATCAGAGATTTCTACAGACCCGCTGGCAATGACTCCGCAGTTGTCAGAAATAGGTTTATTTTTGATCAAATCCAAATGACAAAAGCTTAGAGATAATGGAATGGCATCAAGATAACTCCAGTCTGGCAGTTCCAGAGACCACATCAACAGCCTCTGCAGGAGGAAACTGTTCTTTCAGAGGCCTCTAAGTCGTAAAAATAAAAATTTGTCTTCAGCCATCAGGAAGTTTTTCCCCCATCCTAAAATAGAAGCAACTCTATCACCCTACTCAAAGGAAAGGAAGCTGGAAAGGGCAGCCCTGTATGAACTGGGTACCTACATCCCTTTGCTCCACCAAGATGCCCCACTCACAAAGGGCAAGAGCAACACAGACCTTGAAAGGGCTTTTCATAGGGAACAAGTGGGAAGTCAGTTTTGCAGCAGTGCAATCTGCAGAAACACAACCTGTCATGTGCCCAAACAGCAAGTCACAGTTCCACTGGTGCTGGCAGATGAAGCTAGGCCTGGTCAGAGTGTACAATATTGCAACACAGCACCGGAATGAGGCTGCTGCTACGCCAAAAACTGAACAGGGAGAAATGCCTCGAGCTTGATCGTTGGATTCTGACTGGATCTAGGACTAGAGAAGCCCTTTCTCTGATGAAAATACTTTTCAGGCAACTGCTCCCATCAAAGAAAAGGCATCACTTTTTCTCTTTAATCATCTGTCACTTCCAGTCGAGTGAAAATTAGTTAAACGCTGAGTCGGTGCAGAGAGGGCTCAATTCTGGCAATCCCAGCTGAAAGACTCCTGCGTTTCACTTCCAGAACTACAAACCTTTATCCTTCCTCAGCAGAAAATTTTGAGGCCTCTAGTATCACTTGTGTTACATCCAAGTCTTAACAGTCAATACACAATTAAACAGATGGAAGGGTTCTCCCATCAGACAGCGGAGGCACAGATTGCAGCAAGAAATCAGTCAGGACAGGACATCACACTCGCTAGCCAAGGGAATTATGAGAAGAAACCAAGACACAACCTGGAGGTGGCTTGGCTAAAACATCTGAAAATAAAATTCTGTTAGCAGAGACAAGTCAATTTTAAGCCAACATGCATATGGATTTTCAAATGTGTTGCAGCATTAAATAACATTTCAAAGTTTTGTAGCTGGGCCTGAAGGGATCCTTAACTTGAACAGTTCACCAGCTCTTTACTGAGGGCTACCCATGGTGGGGCATCAGAGGGAGCACCAGGGAAATGGACTGGGCACACTCAGTCTGTTTGGCAAAAGGAAGCTGTAAGCAGACACAACGATTTCCACAGGAAAAATCTTTGTACAGCGTAATGCCAAGTCAACAAGGCTCTGAAAAATGCAGTTCTAAGCTGCTAATAAATCACCCAAATATAGTAGATTTATCACAAGCATAGTTAGTATCAGGCAGGTCTCTGGTGATGTTGAGTGCCAGCCCCAACACCAGTGTTTGGTCCATGCATCGATGAGATAATTTCACAGATGCTTTTTTTAAAAAATCTGCCTTGATTTTTTTTTCAGAAATTCATACCATAATCTATTAGGACTGAGATCAGGAACTGAAATTAATCCAGTAATAAAATGAGAAAGTACTATAAAAGCCACAGATTTCTAGTAATGACAGCTCCTGACCGATTTCCAATAAAAAAACAATCATCCTCATGTGTTCAGCCATTCAAGCCAACAATCAGCTTCCAATCTTAGTTCCAGCAATTGGCAGCTTTAGGTTTACACTTCGTTCTGGACAACGTTTTATTGGCATTAAATAGCTTTTATTATTTTATTTCTTTCTAAGTGGAGCAGCATAGATACGTAACAGAAAAAGCCCATGGGTATTAATCCCCTGCAAAGAAAAGTTCACTTTCTGTAACACTAAATCATGTCAGGTTATCAGAGCCGAAGACATCTTCTCATGCACTCTGCTGTCCAACACCTTAATTGAGAGGTTTCAAAGCCTGGTTCTGAGGTCTATACCCTATCCTGAGCACCAGCACTTTGGCAAAAGCCAGATTTCCACAGATCCAAGCAGAGGGACAATGCTGCATGCACAATAAAATTAAATCAAAGCTTTCAATTTGAAGAGAATTGGTCAAGTCCCAAAGCACTGCAAACAGCTACCAGCTGTAACCAGCCCTCTCGTTGCACGAGTTTCTGCAAACGATGCCATGGAAAGAGAGAAATCTGTCAGCATCCCAACACAGCAACATGTTCTGGCCTTGAGAGCCTTGGCTGAATTTTTGTAAGCTCTGCCCATTCCCCATGGAACAGCTGATATCAAAACCAGTATTGGAAGGCCAAGGAATCTGCTTTAAGAGGATCTTTGTGACAACACAGCTTTCCAACATCACTGGAATCACCAGGGCTTGTTGAGGGAAGTTGGAAACTCTGTCCTGACCCAAACAGAGCCAGAAGTCCCTTTCTGAAAAGCTGAGCACTGCCACTGTTTGCTCTGCAAACCTGCAGGCAGCTTCCTTCTCCATGGGGTCACAGAGCCCATGGAACCACCAAAAACCCCACAGCTCACGTGCACCAGCCATGCAAAATCCTGTAAAGGGACCCAGAACGCTCCACTTCAGTGTGTTATCAAAACTGATTCATGTGCTTTGTAATCATAAAGCCCACGTGAACAAATGAAAAAGGGGCTTCCTAAATGCAGGAGCAAATCACTGCCTTCAGTTCCCTTCTCCTGGCCAAGGCACAAGGAGGTAAAAGCTGGAACCTTCTTCCTCTGTCCCACCTTTCCATCCTGAGACCCCCCCTTCCTTAAATTCATAAAAACAAACAGCTGAATTTAAGCCTATTTTGGATGAGTTCTTCTTTTGCCCTAAACAAGCAGATTGTTCCAGCAGCTCACAGCACAATAAGAAGATAAAACTGCTGGTAACCAAAGCTCTGCCTTCCTTTGAAGCACAGATAATTTGATACGGAGCAACTTAAGAATGACGAAAACATAAAACCTTCAAATGAAGTGAAAAATTAAATTAATGGGATGTCCAATGAAGGCATACAATGACTTTTAGTGCCCATTGTCACACTTCTTAAACTTTTCAGGTAAAGAGCTTCTGCTATTTTGTATTGCCTTTTTTTAATGCACACAACTGACATTTCCCAGGACTTGGAGGAACGCTCTGTTCCTAGTTAAGGATCTATTACCATTTCAGTATAAACTGTGACAGTCACACACTGAGAATTAGCTGCCAAAGTAACATTAAACCAAGACTCTCTAGGCAGACGAAAATGTTAAAGAAAAAAAATTTTAATTTATAATTTATCAGAATGTCAACTTCTTATTGCTTCTATAAAATGTTTCAAACTGCACAGCAAAGGAAGAGTTTTGATTGTAGCTAGAGATCAGACATTAAATTTTAAGTATGGAAGTGCAAGACAAAAGTAAAACGAAAGAGAAAAACAGGCACTTCATGAACTATGTTTGGAGGACTGAGTTCTTCCCTGCTTTTTGTTTAATTAAATTTGATTTCAACTACCAAATTAATACCACATTTATAACACTAAATTACTCAGAATTACTTATTTTTGGAAGTCTGCTGAATTAACATTTGTCTTTAGAGATTTAGCTCAGTATGAATATACAATGCCAGGTTTGGTTGCCTCAACTAAGTCATTTTCAGTTTTACACTTAAACATAATTAACTGACAAAGACCAGAGACAAATGTTCTTAATAAAGTGTTTGTCAAGAAAATAAGGCACAGAAAGGGAGTCAACATCTGCTTCATTCTCTTCTATGAAAAACAATTTCCAGGTGTTTCTTGTGGGTTTAGGAGTTTGGTTTGTTGGGGCTTTTTAGGTTTTAAGGTAATCTCCCAGAAGTATAAAATATTTATTTTGTTCCTTATCTTTTTTTGTATTATGTACAAGGAAATGTAATAAGATTCTGAAATTCTCCTCTCCTCAAGAAGAACCTTTTCTGCTTTTATAAAAATAATTTAATCTTCTTTCTAGGCAGGAAAACAACAGCATATGAAGAACAAACAGAACAATAACATGACAACAAGAGAAGATTTCTGGAAAGGCAGTTTAGTTGTTTTAAATATTTCTGTATGATTAGCAAGGCCATGGAATGCCTGTATCAGTCTTTTCCTGTATGCTTGAAGTGAGTCTCAAACATCCTCTTTGTATATTTGATCTCCTCAACTGCTTTAACTCCTCTATCTCTGGTTTACAGGATTTCTGTCTATCTCTGAAGCTTCACCAAGTCCAAAAGCAGCTCAGATCTTGGAAGGACTTGCCCTGCAAGAAAGTTCAGCAAATAATCACAACAGCTCATACAGACTTCTAGGATACAGCACAGAGTCTTTATGTTTAATTTGGTGATATTAATTACATGTTTATTACAAAAAAGCTACAAATTGCTTAACATCCCTTTCCCCTCAATATATGCATCACCTCCTTGGAAGGACTCCTTACCTCCCCTTCACCAGACTAGAGGAAAATATTGCCACTAAAACCTGGTGTCCAGACCTGGAAGCTCTGAGAGTTAACTTTCACAACAGCACTTCTGCAGAAAAGCCCCTTCAAGCTCCAGTCCAGGTAGTTACCCCTGTCTGTTCAAATCTCCCTGCCTACATCCTCCCTTCCTACTCCTGACTACATTAACTAATCCACATGGACTCTCCTACACACATTAGTCACAAAAACAAATCCTCAATGTTTCCAGGCAATTAGGACACATTTAGTGCTTTGTAGCACTTTGATTAAAATGTTTTGAAAAGCAGTCACAAACCTTTAGTCATTCAAATGAAGGTGTTAAGAGCTGTCAAACCCACAAAACTAAAGTTTACCTGAGACTGTTTCTCCAACAAAGTGCCTGCTCACTATTTTATTTAGAAAGTAAATGGAGGAAATCTGAAGTGCAAGTGAAAGCAATAAGCAATCTCAGCCTCTGAGGTTTCTCTCATTTACAGAACTCTAATTTGTGTACAGATAGAATCAACAAATCCAATTGCTCTTTACCAAAGCAAATGTCCCCATTAACCACTTGAAGCAGAAGAACAACTTATTTGTAAGAAAACATTTGAAGTGTTTGTAAGTGTCTTGACAATTCTGAAGACAATTGATACATGTCTTTTGAAGCAATTGCAAAATTAGCAATTAATCCAATCAAGCCATAATTTGATGAGGGGGAAAAAAAGGAAGAAAACTATCTTAGAATCCAGTTGGTAACTTCTTTAGATTTTAATGAAGAAAGCTTTTTTCCTCCCAAAGTTATGGCATCATAACAACGCACTGTTCAAGTATCATTTCTGCTTTAAAGATACAAATAAAGGCTCAACAAGATAAAATTAATATTACTTTGAAAAACAAAAACATTGGGCAGACATTCCAACAGCGCAAACTTCTTTCTCAACCCTACCACTGCTCTAAGAGCAAGCACAGAGCAATCCACAGAAATGTGGTAAGTAACACACCCTGCACAGTGGAATGGAACCTCAGCAGTGAAAGGCTTTCAGAGACCTCAAGCAGAGGGAAAGCACACCCAGCAGTACCAAGCCTGCTGGTGTGGAAGATAAAAAATACTCAGCCTTGGGGTTTGCCACTGCACGCTCAATAATTCAAAGCTTTTAGCGGTCATGGTGAAACAAAAAATTCACAGAGTCATCAAGAGACCTTCATCAAATGAAAACCATTTATAAGGCAGCAATAAGGCATTTAACATACATCTCAAGACACAGGGAGTGTATCTGCAAAGCTGTGCAAATTCTTTGTCCTATGTTTTTTCTGTACAAGAAAATAAAGAGTTCTTAAGGTCTTAAACCCAATAGATTAGACACTGAAGAGAAAAAAACCACACAAACTTCTAAAGCACCTTTCAGGTACTCACCAGCAGTAGCACAGCAGTAGTGAAGTTGGAAATGATCAAAAGGGATTTTAAAAATGACTGTTACTGCTCTTATGACAACAGAGATATCAGCACAATCTTCACAATTAGAGAAGCAAATGTATTTTCTCGATTCACTATTTAGTGAATGTAATTATATATTAATGATTATGTTGAAAGGAAATTATTGTGGAACACAATTTTGTACCTACTGCCCTTAAGACTTCAAGCACAAAATGTAAACACACTTAATAATGTAATGTTCCATTTTACTGCAGCAGCAGCAAACACATTTTAAGTCTTTTTCCTAATCACAAACTTAATTTGAGAAAAAGGCAACAGCTAAAGGGAAAAAATAATGCTGTCAAATGAATAAAAACTCCTTTTAGGGAGTCATAAGTAGGGTTGTTTTTCCTATAGTTTCTATTTATCACTGGAGTTGGAACAAACATTTTGGTAATCTGAGGCTGGGCTGAGAGGACAGTGTGAACAGGGGAGCCAAGAGACTTCATGAGGAAGGTGAAGGCAAATCAAACTAATCTAAAGAACAAAATGACAGCAGAATATCAATTATGTATTCTAACCATGTGGGTTAGAATCCTTCTACTTTCAAGGCATTTGGATAGCTGTAAATAGCAATATACAAGAAATATCTGAAAACCAGACTGAAATACAAAGATATGTTCATTGGAAACAAACTCCAAACAGACAGATGTTGTATCTTTCACAGAGATATCATTCAACAGTGGGTCATTAGAAACCCTGTAAACCATTCCAGACCAATTACCAGGATTATACAAAACTGGGAAAGAACCCTGACAGCTGAAAAAATTAAGGCAATAAATAAAACTTCCAGAAGATCAGGCAGAAGCTTCTCTTTCTAACTTCCATGTCAATGAATAAAAGCTCATTCAGAGATTTGCTCCTTACCAAGCTGAGCACTGGCAGGGAGGGCTGGTTAGAACAGAAGGATCTGAAATAATATTTAACTCCTTAGCTTTGAAATTAGGCAAGAATATCTATGCAAACAAACAGACAATTTTACCAAACCTCTGCTGGTTCCGTTCTGCAAGGTCACTCTCAAGACATTTGAAGAGAGACCTGGACCAACCTAGAAACAAACATCATCAGCTTCTTCTCAAGGAAGGAGGAGTGGGACACAGGGACAAGCCACAAAAATCCTCCAAAACCTAAAAATATAATTTGCATGTATCCAACATTCATTTCTGGCCTTTCTACCCCCATGGAAATTACCAACACAGAGACATCATTTTTCCAGGTAGCCAGGGCTCCTGTGTGACAGGAGAGCTCCTGCTGCAGCCAAGGCTGGCTACTGACAATTTATGTACACTTGACCATTTTACAGATTGCACTCGATTGATGGTCTTGTTCTTTTGACACCTGTCTGAGATAATCCTTGCAGAATATTAATTTATCTAAGTCCTTGTATTGTTTTCAACATCTTTATTGATCCCGTTGTTTACCCAGTCTCTTATCAGCTGAAAATATTAGCCAGCAGTAACACAAAGCCCCTAACCTTGAGCAAAAGGAAATAATAATAATGGCTGGAGACAGGTCCTTGGGAGAGTCTAAACCATATTTTCAATTGCTTTTATATAAAGAGATTTGACATCCCATATATTATTCTTATTTACTTCTGATTACAATCACATACCTATTCAATCTCATGGCAGGAATGGCCACTTTAAACTGCAACTTTAAGCTACAGTAACAGTTATTTTAACTGGGTTTTTAATATCAATACAATAACAGTTGCAGGTAAATTTATGGTAGCAATTTGAGAAAGAATGAAAAGCATACTGCTCGTATGTTCAGCTGGAATTCAGATAGAAAACTGAGGTTGAGCCTGTTGCTTTGATTAATTAAAAACTACCCAAATTCAGTAAAAGATTATGTCTCACCTCTGCCAGAAGCAGAACATAAAACATGCAAGCTTCAGCAAATGTGAGAGGTTAAAAACCTTACTGAAGCACAGAAAACATAGCTGATAAATGATTATATTTATAATGAAAATCAATAGCAGAACAACAAGATTAGACAATGCCTAAGGAAAATGCTTGTGCTGTCAGCAGCCACAGGGCATTTGTACTAAGATGGCAAAAAAAGGCATCAGCTGCCACTGAAGATCTGCTTGTGGTAGTTACATCAAGGGCATGAAGCATTTGAGGTAGGACTTGATATCCCTCGAAACCAGACCAAAGCAAAGCCTGAATTTTTGGAGGTGAGACACAAAGACTAAGCAATATCATTAGGGACACCCAAAAATCTCTAGTTCAATGTAGAAAAATGAAACCCCACACTGATTTAATAGATGATTAAAGCTATCAATCATAAGCACTGTCTCCTAAGTCTTTTGTTTCCTAACTGGTTAAAGTCAAATATCAGTATGCAACACCATTTTTGCATGCCAGACTAATCAGTTAATCCTAAAACATGAGTTTAAATCCCAGCTTTTTGCTTAGCCTAGCCTCATGTTTAGCTACCACATCGTTTCCTACCGAGTTCATTTCCCATTCAGAGCCTGTTGCTCAGTTCCTGGTTTTAACAAATCAAGGAGCAGGTGAGCTCAGTGTGCAGAACCCCCACCTTTGGCTCAGCCTCCCCACTTAAGGAAGCACATTTCCCACTCAGCTGTCCACAGGCTTCATCCAGGAAAACGAATTACACACGTCCCCAGACACATGTAAATAAACCGAAGAAATTTCAGATTTACAGCGCTGTCTTCAAACCCTCTCCCCCAGCTCAGGGAGGATTAAAAAGGACTTCAAAGAAGCCTGAGTTCCAATTAAAACACTGTGACCACCCCGGGGACACAAAAATATTCCTCTGATTAGTGAGATGCGCTCTTTGAACTGTTTAGCTAAAAAAAGCTTTCAGAACTTTAAACAAATGCAGTAATTCTCTCTCATATTTTTTTTCTTTTTTGAAAGTTTCTAAAAATTTAATATTCAAAGTGAAGGACAAATAACATTTAAAATAGAAAGTTTTATGGAAGCCCATTAGGACATCAGCTCTAGGCATCACTAACATGAGACACACCAAGACCTGAGTGCTGCAGTCCCAGTACAAAGCAGACAGCACAAGTTGTCAGAACAGAAGAACCCAGAGTGTCACTGTTGCTGCAGAGGTGGTGGCACCCCTGTGTTATGATATCCCAATCTCACCAGCCCTCAGAACCACTCTCCCTGAAGGGCAGAGCACATCAATCCCACCTCGTTTTGAAATTCTGCTTTATTTCCTTAACATCCAAAGCTCCCAAGCCACACATTCAAGTTCTTTGACACATGGTGATAATACAGCAGTTACCCTCAGACTTGGCAATTAGCACAGATTTAAATAAAAAGCTCTCCCTATGCTTGCTGCAAAGAAAATCAAAAGAAAGAAACCAACACTCTCCATCCCCTCAGACTCTCACTCCCAAAACCAGAGCTGAATTACACAGTCCAAAAGTTTTAACATCAAGAACAATGAATGCTAAGAACAAATGCTGGGAAAATAACTGAGGCTTGGAGCATGCCAAAGCAGTTGGAGCTAAGTGGGCATAATAAACCTGCCTGTGAAAGCCAAACCCCAATCACCCTCATCCATAAGGAATGAATAATTCATGGCAGGAGACAGAAGCAGACTTTAAGAGTTGTTCACAGAAAGTGGAACTGCTCAAGTGTAATTGCATTACAGATGTAAACAGTGGCATTTCAACAATTACTCTTCTTTTGCCAGCTTGCTCCCAAAAACCCTCACTCAGCTCAGGTACCTGCATCCAGCACAGGGTTCAGAGCAGCCAAAAGCAACTGTGGCTTCCTTGTGTTGTCTGCCACGGCTCTTGGGACTGGGATTCAGAGAAGAACTGCACTGGTGTCACAAGCACTTGGACATCATCGAGCTTTGAACACCTTCAATAACTGACGCTGCTGTGGGAGGCACTAATAAGATTAGATGACAAACACTAACAAAGTTTGAAATGTGTTCACAGAAGAGAAAGCTCCTCTTCTCTCTGCTAGAAGAAACAAGCACCCTTTTTTTCACACCACTTTCACATTCACCTTCAAGATCTTGCTTCATCATGCTCTATGATACAGGACTACCCACAAACCAATTACTTTTCCTTTTTTAGCAAACGAATGCTACAGAACCAACCAGGCAAGAATAAAAGAATTAAACAGCCTTCCCAAAGTCTTCAAAAACTTTCACCCTCCTGGAGATCTCCTCCTGACTTCTCTGGGATCTTCAGCTTCCAGATTCTGCTTACTGCTGGTGTGACTGCAGCTCTGTACAACAGCTCCAAAACTGAGGAAAAGGTGCATCAGATATTCCCAACTCCTCGGATTTCACTGGAACTTGATTGAGAAGACACTACAAGGGAGTCCTATTTATACAGTATTATGTACCTGAGATGCTAAACCTGTCTTTGGACAACAGTTTCAGAAAAGCACAAATGAAAGCTGCAGCCACAAAATAGTTTTAAGTTGCTGGTGCAAAGCTCCCTCAGTCAGCTGCTTTCCTCCAAAGCTTGTCTGAATTCTCAAGTTTTCCTGTTGCATCACCAAGAAAATTTTTAATTTACTTCAACCACCCTGGTTTATAACCTGAGCACATGCCAGCTAAAAATATTCTCAAATCTCAGCACAACTCTTCTTCCTCTGCTGAGCCACAGCTTCTCTCATAGAACTCCCCAATTCAGAAGCACCCAAAGAAACAGTGCCAGAAATCCACATTTCTTGTAGGACTTGATGCACCACTATGTTTAATACTAACCCTGTGCAGAGACAGGATTAAAATGAAAGCATAAAGGCACATGGCAAACAAGTCCCTCTGTACTTGGAAGCAACTTTGTAAATGCTTACAGAACACTTGGCTACATGCTGAGCATTTACTCTGCAGAGTTATGTATCAAGACCAGGATTTCTGAACTGCCAAAATACCTTTTTTCTACCACATTTACTATATTTTTTAACAAGGGGGGAAAAAAAATCTGCACACAGCACATGACAGAGAGAAGAGACTGTCAAATTTTGTAATTAATGCTGAAAAATCAAAGTCACACATTCAAGTTGTACCTTTCATGTAAGGAGATGAACTCTTCAATCAGTGCAAGAAACACAGAAAGGTTCAACAAGTAGGAGCCTCCACATGAAACCAACACCTCCCTGCACAAGCAGCCTACTGCCCTCTGCACTAAGTCAGACAAGCAGACACATCCTTCACTGGCACACCTTTTCCCAGAGAGAACTGGCAAAATCCTGAAGGGATGGGCACAATTACTGTTCTGAGAGATTCAAATATATCCTACAAAGAAACTTTTTTGCTGCAAACCCAGGGAACTACATAAACAATCCCAATTTCCATGTGCACATTCACATTCAGAGTCTGTCAAACTATCCATTTTTTAGCAAGGTTTAAACGAACAGCTCCAGCATGCAGCTCCTCAGAAAGGAGGAACAGAGATGCCTATTGATTAGGTGTCAGGGCTACCTCAGGAAAGAGAGAAAGAACACAATAGTGGAAACAAAAGTTGCTCACTACATCCTCCCTTCAGAAAGCACAAAGGCTTTAAATACATGAAACTAGCTCAACTGTGTAGTTACCCTCTGAAAGGCTGTCAATTACCTAAATTGGGCTGTGTGGAAGGGAGGAATAAAAATGAGACAGGGTCAAAGCAGCTCTGGAATTAATTGGGAGGGGAGAGGGTATATTTCAAAAGAGGGGGAGTTTTCATTCTTGCCTGCCCTTCTTCTCCCTCACTCTCCAGCAATTGCCATGGCCCAAAGAGACAGCAGAGGAAGATTTCATTAATAAATTTATTTCAACTTGCTTTTCAATGGTGCTAAGAATGTATGCAAATCCATTCATAATTAGGTTTAAAAATTCCATTTCATGGGATAATCAGACTTCAAAAAACTCAATTTTAGTTTTAATCAGATTTTAACAAGGATATTAAGTCCATTTCGTTCAGAAGAGGGAGAAACGGTGAATTTAACACAAAATGTATTCAAGCTTAGCCCTGGGAGATAATTAAATAAAATTAATTTGGCAAGGGTTGTCTGTAAATGGAAACGCTCCAGACAGCAGAGCAGGTTCCTGAAGGAAACAAAAGCAGTTCATTACTGTACAAACAGATACAAAGCTTATTGTTCAGACAGAAGAGAACTGCAGCTCCTCCACAACAGCAGGACAACCTGAGCCCTTGAGCAGCCTCTGACAAACGCAGCAGCGTGTGGAGGAGGAGAAGGTGGTTATTTCCTTCTTGTTTCAGCTAAGTCCCCACTCCCCTGGCACAGCAAGGAGGGGAAATGCAGGGGACAGCATACACAAACCTAACAATTCCAAATTACTAAGAACAGAAAATTATAAGAAACAACCGAGTGAGAGACAGCTCCTGTAAACTATAAAAACCCACGTACAAACTTGAGGCTGTCAGCAAGATTCTTGCCAGATATGGTTCCATCAAATTCCATGTAATGATTTAGTCACACCACAGAACTGAATCCCAACTTAATACCAAAAGCATCCCATTCTCCCTGACAAAAGCCACAGACTGATACAGATGCTAAAACTTGGGTAACTGTCCTTCTGATGCTTGAATTCTCAAGGGTCAAATATTTATTCTGTAGCCCTTATAACCTTGAACACAAAAATACAGTTCATTTAGCACTATGTATCAGATGTCTCTGACAATTATTAGCATCACATGGGTACCAGTGAAAGTCACTTCTGGTAAACACTCAACTGTGCTATAGATTCAGACATTCTGGTTTAGGTTTTCATGATGTATATTGGTTAAGGCTTACCTAAACTTTCCTCCAACATTGGACATTTGTAAGGTTCAGCTGGACCCAGTGCTGGGCCATTTTGTACAAACCAGGCTTTTGTCAGGAAAGGCTGAACTTCAAGGTCCCTTCCAACCTGGTATTCTACAAATCTGTGAAAATCTGCTGACCTGGACACACCAGCACGGAAAAGAATAGAATACAAAAACCAGACAGACACTTCTGGAAAAGAAGAAGCTATTTTAACTATCTAACTACAGCTAAATGACATTGAGAAAGAGCATGTTTATCTTTAGCAGCTGTCACAAGCCATCCAGGCAGGAGCATGTGCATTTCTAAGACCTGTGTCTACTCAATTAGAAAAAAAAAATAATTCAGAACAATTTTTCACTCTTCCTCTCTACCAGCCTCGCAAACACATCACTTATTACAAAGTGCCAATTGCATTTCCCCTTGCCAGGTACTTGCAGACAGGTGAGCCAAAAGGTGTTGTGTGACCTTGACAAGTGGGCCAGCTCTCCAGAAGGCAGGTGATGCCTTTGCCAAAGTCACACTGGAAACCACCAGGCCTAAATGAAAGGCTTGTCACAAAATAGGCTTGGTGCCATCAACCTTGGCTGCTGCATTTGCAGAAAACCACCTGAAGCCACAAAGCCTTATCTCTGGGATTACAAAGAGCACCGAGTCAAATATCATTTGCAAACACAGCAGCAAAACTGAGTACAAAAAGACTCATCACTAGGTTAAAGCTTCAGCTTCTAATGGAGCCAAGAGCAGAGCTGTGAACTATTCCCAAAAGCTGACCCAGATAACTGGATGAACAGCTGACTTCTGTAACTGAAGGTGCAGATAGTGAACATACTCTCAAAGCCAGATACCCCGCTTCTGCCCTCCTTAGACAACTTAGAATTTCAAGCCATCACTGAAGAGCTTGGTGTGTATCACAGCAAGAGGATGACTGTTTCATTAAAACAGAAAATAAATCAACTTGGTCAGCAGGGAATAACTCAAATAAATCCAGAATTTCATATTTCTTCCTACTCAAAAGATTTATTTTCCCTTTTACTACACTGCTCATATCAGAGTATCTCTGGAAGACAGTTTAAACAAGTAATAAGAATTCAAAAGCAATTACAACAAGAACAACTTGTGCCAGAAAATGGTTCTTGCAATAGCTGCCCATTACTCCCTGCAGAGACACAGAAATTGTTAACTCTGCTGACAAGAGAGTTGACAATAATGCAGAGAAAGGGAGCGGGTAAGGACTGAGTCCAAGAAGTAGTAAAAAAGCAGAGAAGAGATGCTCAAAACCTGAATCAATACATTTCTAGAAAAGCCAAAACTCTGCCTGTGTTGGAAGGTTGGGCTCTGTGGCAGATCTGTTCCTGCTCAGAGCCAGAGGCAACAAAAGTTGAGAGCAGAGTCACTGCTGCAGAGGTTTCTACCACACTGTTCAAAATGGATCATGCTCTTACAAGAACACCATTCTGCAGGATGTGACTTCATTAGAAAAAAACTTTCTGCTCCAAGGTGATGACCAAATTATGTGCAGGAACATCTAGCTGAAAAAAATAAGCTTTGCCAACGCACTCCTGGAATTGTACATCAGTTGAAGGGAGGGAGAGAAGGTCCCATGCACATCCACCTCTTTCTTACCTGCTTTGGCTACGTGGGAGAGTTGGCATGTTTTACCTCCTTTCTGCTGAGCAGGCCTGGCTCCATTTCCCACAAGCTGCTCTAACCTCACTGAGAGCTGCATTTGAAAGCAGGAGCCCTGAGCTCCTGTTTCAGGTGTGCAGGTCAGCACTTTGAAAACAACCCCCAGACACTGATTGTGGTGTTCACTCAACACAGGCCCCAACACCTCCCATCTTTGCTTCCAAAATGGGAATCTTCCCTTCCAAAAGGGGAATCTTTCCAATTATTCTAGCCCCAGAGGTCTTGCCAGCCCAATGCAGTGTTTGCTCTCATTCAGGCAGTTCACTTCAGGCTGTGGGTTTTGCAGGTTAAGACAAAAAACACTTTTCATTTTGTCTCAAACAGAAAAAGGCATCATTTATATAAACAGCAACAATTTAGGATGTTCACTTCTAATACCTTACAACTTTGTTGAATATTGTTTCAAATAAGAAAGATTACAGCTGAAAGCAAACTCTGTGCACATAACACATAATAGCTCCAGACTGCAAGAGTCTTTACTTTTTAAAAGAGATGGAGGGCACCAACTAAAAATCTTTATGCTTATTTAAAATTCATACTGATGAGAGTTTACAAACTTTCGTTCTAAAAAAACAAAATCTGCTTCAGGTCTTGAATGTAACTCTGGATTTTTCTATCTAGTCAAGATAGCACTGACACTGACCAGAAATGGATAAGTAAATAATCCAATCCACCATGCTAATTTCCATGCTATGAGTTATTTTAAAATAACAAACAACACTTACATAATCACAGCTAGTTCAAGAGAACCTTGAGGCACTTATCACATTAATCTTTTAACTCACTAACATTTCAAGTTCACTGTGCCCTTTAAGAAATGTTTGAAAATATTGTGCTGTGCTTTTGCTACTCCAAGGCACATGAATCTTTCTCTCTCCAAGCAATGCATGGACAAAGGTATATTTACAAGAACATTCCCTTTAATAGTAGCTGGTGAGGAAAGAGAATACAACCCAGGTAAAGATAAGCTTTCATCAAAAATATTCACTGGGAAGGCAGTCCCAAGGGAGGACAGATTGGAGCTTCAGGACAAAGCTTACATAATATCTTCACAGGGCATGTAAGCAAGCTTGTCAGAGCAGGTGCATTTTAACAAGGCTAAAAAACTGAAGTACTGTAATGTTCACACATTTCCAGTTTCCTCCTGCCCCTCACTGATGTTGCTATGCTGGCTGTTTGGTACAATTAAAACTGAAAATTAGACCTTTCCTGACCTATCCAGCACAGAACTCCTCACTGCATTGATGAGAAACCAAAGACATTATTAAAGCAGCCCCATCCCAGCTACCCTCAGAAGCAGGAATCTGCTCTAGGTGCAGAAGAGGTTAAGCACTATCCAGGAGTGAGTCATTCTCAAAACACCATCAAGATAACCTGCACCAAACACACTCAGAAAAGCTCCTCCAACGATACAAATCATATTTTGGTCTTATCAGCACTGACAGATAAGCTCTTCTTAATAGTTCAGTGCATTTTTCAGCAAACTGCTTATTTCTCAACACAAACAAAGGTCAGCTGCTCTCACACTTCATGTCCCTGTCCACAGGTTTTGTTCTGCATGGGCAGAAAAATGGACATGATCTGCTTTTGCTCACTAACCCCCACACTCCCCTCTCCACCTCCAGTTTTCAGAACCCTGGTATTAAATAAAGCCTGCAATTCCCAACTAAAATGTACTGTCCCCTCTTCCAATTCTTGAGTATATCCCCTTGTTTACAGATTGGCACATACACATTCAAATGAAAGTGGGACTGAAAAGAACCTTCTAGTTTAGATCCTGTCTAGGCCTTTGCTGTTATGAACTCATCTCTACCATAACCCTGGAGCAGTAATTTGGATACCTCTGACTCCACTGGAAGCTGCATTCAGAACTTTAGTCTTTCTGAAACTAACAACCTCCTTGTAACTGCATTCATGGCAGGGTAATAGCAATTTAAATGCTAGTGCAAGTCTTAAGGCTAACTGGCTCCTTTTCTCACCAGTATGGATCCCCCTATCTTCTCCTCCCTTCTATCCATGGATTTCCTGGCAGCAATCACGTCTCCCACCAGACTCTGCCACAGGCTGTTCCATTCCACACTCAGTGGGCTCCCAGGCTCCTTCCAGCAGCCACTTTCTGCATTCCCCCACGATCTGCCTCCACACTGGGTGAGCAGAACTCTGAGAACACTTTCACCTCCATGGCAATTCTCCTGCTGCATCCCCTGTGTGAGAATGAACAGTCATTGGAACAAGCACACAGCCCTTCTGGTCCTTTCCACTGCATGTGCTACATTTTCCAAAAGAAATTTGCATTCAGCTCCCGATTCCATGGAGTCTTGTGCTTTGTTTCATTGAATTTTGTCCCATTTCTGCACTCTAATCCTTAGGGTCATTCAGTTCTGCATATCCAGCTTTTGTGTATTTATGAATCCTCTGAACTTGGCATCATTAGCCACGTTTTATCAGCACACACCAAATTTTTGCACCAAAACCATTAATAGAAATACTAAATAAAGCAGATCCTAAGGCTAATCTTTGAGGAATTCTACTTATCCTTGCATTTGCTTTCAACAATACTGAATCTATCCCTGCTTAAACAATTCTTATACATCCGACAATTCTTCCATTAATTTCCATCTTCTCCCCCATGGTTTGTACTTTCCCAAGCAGTTCTTGTTCTAGTGAAGTTCAAGAAATAAGATTTATTGTGATTTATTTGATAAGATAATCAATTCCCAAGACAAAGAAAGCTGTTACATCAGTCTGGCACAATCCATCTTGGTATTCCTTGATCCAATGAAGAAGGGAGATTCCTTGCCCCTGCAGCTAAAGGCCATGCCCAGGAGTACAGGGGAGCAGCACACAAGACTTTGAATCCTTACTGAAGCATTTTGTTTTGTTTCTGTTCAAAAAAGGCCTCTGCATTTAGAGAAGAGTTTTGAAAAAGACATTGCTGTGCTAAAACAATCCCATCCTCAATATGCATGTATGGGATGTGCATTTTTCTTTAAAAGTTTCCCTGCAAAAGCAAAACCTTGGGGTAAGTGAAGGAAAATGCACTGCACATCTAAGGGAGAGGGGAGGCAGAGCACGTCAACAGCCCCAATTTAAAATTTAGAGCTGAAATACTGAAAGATGCTGAAATGGAAATGGAAAGGTAAAATTAAAACTGAGCTGGAGATTATAGTGGTTATTGGGTTTTTGGAAACGATCAAATGATAGGCTGAATAAAAATCAAGCACAAGCATTTGAGCTGTCTGACAGGAGAAAACCATCCCCTTGCTGATTAGTCTCTGCTATTTAAATGATAATTTCACTTTAAGGCAAACAGGGCTGCGTAATGCAATGAAAGTGGCTCTTTATAAGTGTCTGTATTTTTGAAAGCTTCTCCTTCACAGCAGAGTGAGCAGCAAAGTTCAAGCCATTTACACATAACATGGGTCACTACATGCTGCAAGGAGCCAAGCAACTTCTACCCAACTGTTTTCCCAACAGTGACAAACAATACTGGCAAGAAATACAGCAGCAGCCCAGAATGAAGTGTCTGACTGGTGAGACCCCCATGGCAAATGAAACATCAGCTATGGAGCAGACAATACCAGCACACATTCCTAAATTCCTCTCCACACAGTTCTTGCACTCTAACTACTGAAATTCCTCAAATCATCCTTCACCAAAAATGGACAGTGAGCTAAGCTACTGCTTACCAGCTTTTTCTGTCTCCAGAATGCCAGATCTGTGATCCTGGCAAGACAATCTCTTGAACTGTTCCCAGAGCTTTGAAATGCAAAGCAAGGACAGATATATTTTTGATCTGAGCTTGCTTACTTCTCACTCTGATTATCTGATTATACATTACAGCCTTGCTCTGCCTCAATGTCAGGTGCTCATCTGTTTTATTTTATACTCTTCCTATCTCTCCTTTAGCCTCCAGAGTTATTACTCTGATATATTCAAATGGAAATAAAAGCTTTAATGGCAAAGAAGAAAGAATACTAATATTTTTGAACATCAGAGATAAGTACAGCGTTCTTTGGAGAAAATTAGTATCAGATAGGAAAGTCTGGCAGAAGTTTTGCCCAGAATTTCAGTGAAGAACTATAAAATACAGACCTACCACACTTAAAGATATCGACAAAATATGGTTGCTTTATTAAAACTAAGTGGATAAACCCCAAGAGAATGGCAGAAAACTAAACTCTGTGTTAAAGCACAGATTTGACATTACACTTCCAAGCATCACATTTAAATGCATTACTCCCAACACCTAAACATGGAAGTCTCCCCAAACTGCATCTAACTGCTCTGAAGCCTGGAGCTTCAGAATTTGAGATTATAAAGGAGCATTTTCTCCCCATGAGACACAATAAGTGTTCTGTCATGGAAAGCTAAAACCTAAGGCAGCGTGGAAAGTGAAGAATGTACATTTTAAAACAAGAGAACAGAATAATGAAGAACAAAAGAGCTTAGAGCAATACTCCAGCATATGCTTCATGTCACATTCAACAGGTGACAGCTTCCTCCAAGACATCTCTGTGTAAAAATTCGTGGCTTCAGCACACATACAATTAGTGTAAGACAACCACAAATAGACCTCTTAACTATACAAATTTTTCTAACAAGCATAGTGCTTTTTGCTTGCTGTTTTGGTTTTTGGTGCTTGTTTGTGGTGGTTTTTAATTACTTGTTCCCCCTACGCAGCACTTATCTCCCTACTGGGTGCCCTGGGAATCCCCACTGTGAGGAGACAGTTTGTTTTACACTGGGAATCTTGTAAACAGCAGTCATGCAAATTTCAGTCTGTTCACAGATCATAAATTACAACTATTTATGAAAAAATGAAGACAGAGAACAAGAAGCTTCAATATCTTCATACTGTGCTAATCCTAATTTTCTTCTCCAATTAGGGAGGCAGCTCTAAAGCTGCAGGCCACCAGTGGCCAACCCAGACAAACCAAACTCCTCACCCTCCAACAAAGAAACCAGCACTGCAGTTCAGGGCAGTAGTACAGTGGGTAGCCAGCACCAAATGCTTTTAATTAGACTGATTTCTTGCTTAGTGACAAAAGACCACAGGGTTACAATAGGCTCTCCCATAAAATATTGCTCCACTATGGAATGATCATGCCAGAATTATGACATTACTGGAACCAGCAACAATAACCCCCAGTCTTGTCTTGATTGGTTGCAGTTAATTAAGTATCCAGAGTAATATGAGTAATTCAAATTAATTCAACATGCACTACTTTGTATATCTGTCAACAGATTTTTTTAAAACCAGTAACCACTTACTCATAATGGACATTCAGAGAAAGACAAATTACTACCTTGTGAGAAAGGAAAAGATTATGAGCTTCATTCACTACTGCAAAGATATTCAATGCCTTAGATGGAAGAGAGTAGCTAAGCACAGTTAATCAAGATTCAAAAAGGAAAGTAGAGAACTCCAATATTCTCCTTTTTCTTCTATTCACTGAAAAAAAAGAGCACTAATCCACCACTAAATGCAGAATCAAGAAATCCGATTCCCCTTTTCCTCCCTCTCTCCTCCCTTCCCCCAGCTCCAAAAGCAGAATGTGCATAGAAGGCCTGCCCATAGTGAGTGTAGCACCTGGGTAATTATGAATTACAACTCTGCAAACCACTGTACTAAATAGAGATGCTTGCCACTTAATTAAACCCTTTCTTAGAGAGGAAATGCATACACATTCACACTATCTCCTCTTCTTAATTGGTCTCAGACACTGCAGGAAGTGAGTCCCCAAGATTTGTCAGCCAGCCAGCACACAGATGTTTCAGAAAGGAAACCAGGTCAGCATTCCCAGGTTTGCTTCTCTGGCTGGAGGCGACAGGTCAGCAGCTCAGTGTCTGCTGTCTGCAGCTGGCAGCTCCACCAGGGAAAATGGTCCCTCAGCACTGGCCCAAATTCCTGCCCAACATGCACTTCCCTTGGCAGGCCTGGCCTGGAGCTCCCCGACAGCCACAGCAGCTCCAGGAGATCTCACTGCTGCAGCCACCTCATTCACCCTGAATGCTCTGTGGGCACTCGCCACACCCGCTCAGGGAACCCCCCAAGTGTCTCTGGGTCAGCCTCAGCACAGGGGGCCAAGATTTGCCTTGCACAAGAACCACAGTGGGACGTGACTCAGAACACCCAGGCCCATGAGCAGAGTCTCTGAGCTCCACGCAAGAGCCCAAGCACACTTCTCTCTCTGACACATCAGCCTCACCTCTAATTTTCACACCATATTCCATGGCCCTTCAGAAAAAGATCCCTACTGTGGAAAAAACTGGAATGGTTCTGAAAAGTTGTATGAACAAAGTCTTCTGATTTTTCCCCCACACATGAACACCAAGCCTGAGCTGACAGTACCACTGGCAAAAGAAAACAGTGCTCCAAAAAGGAAAGACTGACTTAAATAGGCCATGATCAATATACTTGATCATCAACACAAAATTATTCTGCTGTGTATACAAAGATCTTTGAACCCAGCAGGTAAATCTGTAAAAACTTTATCCTCATTACTTCCATTAAAAAAACACCAAGCAAAATATGAAACAAAAAAAAACAAACCCTATATTACACATTACCATTTATTACCTTAAAAAAAAAAAAAAAAGCTTGGACTAAAACCCCTCTGAAGCTGTTGTTTGTGGCCCACCTGGCAGTCTTCATCCACTTGTATAACTCTTCAACCAAATTCCAACCCAAACTTGCAATCTTCTGCTGCTTATGGAATGACACAAAGGCAAATTTAGCATTAAACCTTGCCACTGCTATCAATGGCTACCAGTACCTTCAGTATCTGAGTTAGTGCCTCAACTTTAACAAATACCCGATGCACATCTTCTTGCATCACTCAGTACTCCAAGGTTTATCTATTTATAGGCAGCAAATCACTTGCCTAATTCATTAGAGGACAAAAACAGTATCAACCAAAGGCAGACAAACAGCAGTGAAACAGGCTTATTTAGATTAATAGCTCACAGAACAAGCACCCTCATTTTTTATTTGGGCATCTTCTACATGCTGCAGAAGGGAAAGGCAGAACAGTAACAGCACTACTCTGAGAATGCAATTCTAAGGTTTGAGGTACAGAGAAAAGAACCAGGCTGTGAAGAACTCCTATTAAAGAAGACAAAATTAACAACACGTGGTATAAACATGAAGTTTACAAAGCCAGTCAGAAAAACACTGTTTCATATCCCATGAGAGAAATCTGCCCAAATCGTTTCCAGACCAAGGTACAGCCCGGAGTACTGGGCAAGGAGATGGTGACTGCGTGCAGGCAGCATTGAGGAGAGTTTAAACGTTCTGCCGGCAGCAGTGACGAGTTTTCCCGAGAGCAGCTGCCCTTTCCCGAGGCTGATGGATTCACACCGGGCTGAATCCGAGGCCGGAGTGATCCCGTTCCTTCCCCTGCAGGAGAGCGGGCGCCATCTCGTGGGAGTTCTGTGCTTTGTCACCCCAAACCTACCCCAGTATTCTTCTGTTAAAATAATTAATTGTTTAATGGCAGGAGAGGAACTGCCTGAAAAATATCTCTAAGCTAAAAGTCCAGTGCTGAAAAAGCAACCCGGTGTGTCACAATTAATATGGTTTGTCAGTGAAGATGGTCAACAACTCTATTGCTCAAATACTGGATTGTGAAGAAATAGAAACTAGAGCAGCACATCCTGGAGAGAGAGTACAAGAAGCTTGTTTTCTCAACACAACCCTTTCCTAATAACAGTCCTAAAAAAGCTGTGTATAAGTATCCTTCTATAGGACAGTGCACTCCAAAATAAATAAGACTTTCTACTCTACTCTAAATAAGAATTTCTACTCTAAATTCTACCGAGGAAGAATTTAACATTTTGTGGATTTTCCCCTTCACAGCTGAAATCAATTCCACAGCAGAAGTATCAAGTCAGAGCAACACATGACAAATGTATGAAAACCCCTGGCAGCACAACAGTAACACACACAAAAAGACCTAGATCCACAATAAAACCAGAGCCAACTATCCTGCAAGGTAGGCAGTAAGAAGCTCAAGAAATCCAAAGGACATAAAATGGAACACAAGGAAGATGACATAGATTTATAATGTGTACAGATGCACCACATATAACACATATGATGAGTCCAATTTTATTATCTAGCTACTGTACAGCACAGGGATATTTTGCTATAGAGCTACAGCTGCCTTTGTTTCCACTGTTTATGAAGAGAGAAAAGCCCAGGAGCTTACAACTGGAATCCAAAACAAGCAAACATAAGATTAGCCAGAGTCAGCTGTTAATGAACTTGTTTTCCCCCCACAAGGTGAAGCATTATAAACACTCTTCCATTGTCACCAAAAAGAGACCAGTACTAAAAACAGTTGGATTACCACCACATTCCTGAAAGCTGCACCTCCTTCCAAAGAATTATTACATAAAATTACACTGCAAGGGCTGATCATAAGCCAATCTGACAAAAAGCCTGCTGGGAGCAGGCAATCAGTGAACAGAAACCACTGAGAGCAGACACTGAACAAGCCCTGTGGAAGTGTTGGAGGAAATGAAAAATCATCCTCTCCTAAAATGCAACACACTGCATGCACTTCCCTTACATCCTCTGTAGCAATAAAGAGCTTGATAAGTAAAGATGAGAAATGCTAATTTATTCCCTTTTCCCTTTCTTATCTAGTTATTAGCAAACAGAACATTGCTCTGGCTCTTTGGGACAATCAACCAACTTGCTCCTGTTTCTTTTCTACTATGAGATGGACACTTAACTCTTCTCAAGCTCTCACCAACAGCATTCTCCAGGATCCAACCAGAACAATGATCTCTTACCATCTTCATCACCCTCACCAAAATTAATGTAATTCATGCTGTAAGAAGTCTGAGCAAGAAAAAAAAAAAAAAACAAAAAAACCCCCAACAATAAGGGAGGGAGGGGGAAATCATCCAGTCCCACTTGCTCCAATTGCATGAAAAGATGATCTTTCTCAAGAGCAATTCCCCTTTCTGTAGAAGGTGCCATTAATAGCACTAAACAATATGGCCCAATCACAAAACTAGCACCTCACAGTGAATATTCTGATTTTAAATGAAGGAGTTATTAGACTTCAACAGGCAGAATCACTTGGTTCCATTTCTCTCCCACTGTGAAATTACCTCGTTAAACCTTTAACAGCTTGAGGTAAGTAAAAAGCTTTTACTCCAAAAGGTTTTGCAAAAAGGATTCCTACAATTTCTGTCCATACCTTACCACAAGAGACTTAGCATAATTCCATCTTCATCTAAATGTATGGATCCTCAGCAGATGCAGGAGTGAACCTCAAGCATGCTACCTACCAGCAGGCCTCTGGAAAAGGTTCCTTATCCTCAAAAACTCTGAGAAAATTAAGGGAGCTTTCCCAAGTTTGGAACACAAGTATCTTTGACATGAAGCAGTGATGTGTCCAAACCATATGTGCATTTCCAAACAATCCCAGCAGTGTGCAGACACAGCTCTGTGGCTGGGTATGTGGAATGAATGGAATGGAGAAACAACTGGCAAGATGAGGTTCTGCCTTTCATGTTTCAGCTTTGACCCAGTGTGAAAGGATCAATGCTCACATCAATTATTTACAAAGAAGCATCTCCTTTTCTCATGTAATAACACTGTAAATATTTAGAGAAAATAAAACAGTGTTGAAACACGGCACACAAGAGAGTCATATTTACACAGAACACGTTCTGCAGCAGAAGAAAATGATCAGAAATTCCACTATTTCCAGCTCCTTTTTATACCACATACATAGGGACCTTAAAAAAATCTGGTTCACTGCTCCAGATGTCAGGAGGAGCTGTTGAGTACCAGCACACAGACCAGCTGGTGTTACAAAACACAACTGGGGAGTGGGTTTGACAAAATAACTAAAATAACATTTCTTCAGCTGCTTTAGGGAAAGAAAGTCACAACGTGATCTAGCAGCTAATTTTGACATCCAGATTTCAAAGGAAATATGTTTACAATGGTTTGCCACAAGTAGCACACAGTCTCTTCTCTGGACATCTAAAAATCTTAGAAATTCACTTATTAAGCAAGTGGAATCTCTAAGTAAACAAAAATGCAGCTAAGTTATCCACAAAAAGTTTCAAGAATTCAAAACTGATCCCCAGCCTCAACGACATTACTCAAGGTGCCTTGGTGAACATTTCTTAGTTACCAAAGTGATTTTAAAAAGTGTGTATTTTATTTTCTTCTCATATATAATAAAATGTACTAGAAGAGCTTCCACATGAAGAAGGGACAGAAAAAAAGCATGACCAACACACTCGAGAGATCAGTCAGAAGATTAAGAGGAAAGGGCCTAAAAGTCTTACTTCCCTCCAGAGCTATCAGCACATACCTGATATTTAAGCCAGTGCTCTGATCCAGTTTCTCCCAGCTTTGTAATTTTCCCAGAAGTTTCTAAAGTAAAGATTAAAATAGAGTTAGACACAGACACATGTTCTAGCAGCTCACTTTCCAGAGGTTTCTCGTAATCCTCCATGCAAAGTCAGTGTCATTCCTTCTCCTCCTGTGGATTTGCTGATCTTACCCAGCACTTTTGGTTTGTCATTCTGCAGCCCTGGCTATCAAGGCTCTTACCACACACCTGTTCAACACCACCATGTCTGGACAGAGCCTGATGCCAGAAAAAGCCTTTCCAGCAAAAGGAAGGTAAAAAAGAAACATCAAGGCTAAAACAGACACTATAATGAGATTATTCTTTACACAAAATCTCCAGCTGAACAGCAGACATCCTTTTGCCTTTTCCACCTCCCTTGCCATAACTGCCCTCATGCTGACTTTCCACTTTGGGACTGTCTGGTTCGAGCCCATTAATTAAAGGAGGTATCACATCTTAAGTAACACAATACAGGAAGAGGCTAAGAGTCAGGACAGGCAATAAAGGAAACTCCTGTTCTGCTCATCCACCAGATGTTCCCAGCTCCTCACCTCGTTTTCCAATTCCACAGTCACTAGCTGTGCTTGGACTTTTTCGTAGCGTTCCAGTTTTCTTTGGAGACCTTCCACTTCTTCTTTAAGCAAACCATTGTTTTCTTTCATTTCCCTGTGGTGAAGAGAGACACAATTACTACAGATTCATGCAACTCAACTCCCCTTCACAAACTTTCAGATTTACAGGAATCCCAAGGGAATCATGACATTCAACTGACTCACTTCTAGTCTTCACTGCAAAGCCACTTCTACAAAGAATAAAATACAGTTTTATTGAAATTATTTTTTCCTACTGTAAATACCATCCTAATTATGCCCAAACAAGCTGAAGCTTTGTGTCTGCTTTACTATTTGTCAAAACAAGGGCAACAAGAGACTCCAAATTCTGCTTTTCAGTCTGGCTGGAGCACAGCAAGCAGTACAGACCCAGGCTTTTGCTTGGTTTTACTTCAATAGAGTGTACAAGGGTGAAATAAAACTGACAAAACAAATTACCTTTTTTCTGTTGGTATGTCTCAATGTAGAAAAACAAGCATGAGAAAAAAATTCCAAGATAAACAATTTAAAATTAAAATGAAACAATTACAAGACCAAAACCTAGGAAAATTGTTTAATTTAAAAAAAAAGAAAAAGCTGGCAAAATGACTCATGTAATTAAAAAAAAAAAACAACAACAAAACAACACCCAACACCTTAAGGCAATTTATTTCATTATTTCACATTTAATTTAATTTAATTTTCCAAATTGATTGCCACTTTGACAATCCAGAAAGCCTACTCTACCAATGGCTATATCAGAGTGCTTTAGAAATTTAAACAAGACACTTTCTAAACATTTTATGCTGGAACAACAGGCCTTTAAAACAGTGGTAACAACAGCTAAGCAAAACCACTTATTAAAGAAACATTCAGCTGCCTCTTTTCCCTACAGAAAATTCTTTCCCCAAGCTGTATGGAGTTCATCACTACCTTTAAACATTGAATTCTGCTTTCACAAACCACAATCACCACCCAGAACAATGAATGCACATTCTGTGAGGCTCCTGTGCTCGAGAAAACTCCTCAGATCTTGTCAGATCCCATCCAGTAACCACCATGACATTGTTTAATTCATAAGCAGTATTTATATGAAATACTTCCCTCCTGAGCTTTCCATGTGGAAAGCCTAAAGAGGGATGTAAAAGTGCAGACAGTGCAGCTGTAGCATGCACAGAAGAACACAACCCCCAACAAGTGAACCCTCCCTTCACCTGAAGTAGGCATTTTCCTCCCTGAGCTGCCGCAATTCACGCTCCATTTTTGGGAAACGAGCCAGTTCTGCCTTCATGTTCTTGACAATTAGAGCATCATGTTCCTGCTGGGACAACTTCTGCTCCAGATCCTGGAAAACGTGGGATGAGAACAGGACAGCAGTAAGTTGGAATCTGTAAGAGCTATTTCTGTATTGTACCTTTTAAGCTCAAATCAAGGATTTGAATGAAGTTGGAAGGGAACTCAGGAGGTCATGTGGTCCAATCCATGCTCAAAGCAGGGATGACTCTTGTTGCACTTTTAACACCAGGGCTGGTCTCTCTACACCTGTTTACTCCAAGTTCATAACAATAAAACCCTCAGTTACTCATTAAGATGACCCTCTTCTACCAACTGAGCCAAAGCTGTGATTTTCTTGTCCTCTATCCCTCCATCAATGAAGTGCAGAGGGAAATACTGGAATGGTCTGCAAGAAAAAGGTACAGAAAGAAACACAAAAGTGCATTTCAACATTATGGTAAACATTGGGGAGTTTTCTACTAAAAACCCAAATTATTTAGGGCTGTGTTGCAGACTTTTATCCTGTTTCCCATCCTTTCATTTCAATGGAGAACATCTCCTCTTGCTGGCAATCAGGTTGGTTTTACAGCAAGGCAATGCCACTGCTCAAACCAAAGTAATTCTCCTCATCTACCTCTGCCAGGAAGACAAGACAAATGAAAAAGATACACTCCCAAAAACCTATGTGCTCAAAAAGCATCTCTATAATGACATTTAAGTTAGTGTAGTTTTGAAAGCTTTACAAGTAATTGCACTTTCTAAACACAACTGCAGAGGAAGGATTTTCTGGGAAGCAGAAAATAACTGTAGCTGCTGGGCTCATCACACACCATTTGAAAAAAAAAAAAAAATCACTCTAGAAGCAGTCTTTTGCAGAGTAGATTTGTGCTGTGGCACAAGACCAAAAAAAAGCATTCCCCCAGAGCACTGCAAAGGATATAAATCACCTTTCTAGAGAGGAAGCATGTTTTTTTTTCAATTAATTGATAAAACAAAGGCAAAGTGTCATGTTACAACTAATTGTAGATAGCCTGGTCCACCCAAGCTCAACTCTTGCCAACAACAGAGATACTTATACCACAAACTAACCTTTTACTTTTTTAAAAAGCAGTGTTCTGTTCTTCCACTGAAGGAATTAAAATCTAAAGCTTTATATAGGTCACAAAATTTCTTACCTTAATCTTCTGTTCATATTCTGCCAGTAAGGACTGGCTTGCTTGCAGTGTCTGGATTTGCTGACTTGCCTCCTGCCATTTCCTGTTAAGTGAAAACACATGAAAACACTTGAGCACCCAGAAATCAGGTACCAGAAACAATCCACCTGCAGAAGTCTCTGACCAACCAAGTCAAACAGCACTAACAAAGTAAATGTTACTCTTATGTAACATTTTCCTCTCTGTCTCACACTCACATCAGCTCCCTCTTATTTAGAAACAAAAATATCCATTCATTTTAATAAAAATAAGCATATTGAGAAAAATACAAAAAAATCAAGCCACTTTAACTCTGAGAACAACAAGTATACACTCAGAGTATACAGAACTTCACAACTTTGAAGTTGAAGAGCTCAAGTTAGTAAGCAAGGAAAAACATACTCATAACTTTCAATTACCCCTCCACTATGATTTAAGGCTTGATTTTTTTGTTCTGCTCAGTCTATAAAGTTCAGATCAGCCTTTCCCACCCATGTGCATTCTGTTAACTCTCCACCAGGAACACGAAACATCACTGAGACTTAAAGCTCAAGTTGGTGGGTCTTTTTTCCTCCAGGTACAATTAAAATTGCACCTCAGAGTTGGTTTCAAACAACAGTTATAACCTGCACACCTAGATCAAAGAACCCCTTTGAAGAGCAGAAATCAAACGCTGTTGAAAGTTTTCTGAGTGATGACAGCTGCACAAGACTGAAGTTCTGTTTGCCTTTTTCTCCCTACAGTCATTCATCCCTTGCTTACTTTTTTTCAACATCCAGCTGCTCCATCAGTTCCTGCTTCTGAGAATCTTGGCTTGTCATCTGCATCTCTTGGTTCATTATATTCCACTGCAGCTCTGATATTTTCCCTTTTAATACAGTGATTGTCTGAATTAATGGGAAGAAAAAAACAAAAGCATTAACACACGAGGCTGTGACTTTCCAAGCCAGATATTATGGATGGTGATAGAAATAATTTCCAACTAAAAGGTACTAACACAATCTTAGAAACAATCCCACACTCCCACAAACCTTCAGACCTTCATTTCCAGGTGATGAACACAAAGTTCCAGTTACTCTGTTTAAGGGTTTTTCTTAATCAAAAAGGTCGTTTTCAAGTCACAAGAACTGCAAAGTCACCTGAAGCTATGGATGGATTAAAAATTACTCTGTTCTTACTTCATTAGCTTCGGCTAATTTGCTCTCCTTCTCTTGCAGCTTCTTACTCATTGTCTCCATGCTCTTCTTGTAAGATTTGTTCATCTCCATTTGCTCTTTCAGTTTATTTTCAGCCTCTGTTTCCCTTTCCTGGTACTGCTTTATGCGTGTGAGCAGCTCCTGGTTACGGTCAGCCTCTCGCTGGCCAAGGGAAAAAACATAAAGAGACTTTGGAAAACAGCAAAAAGGTGAAGCCATTTTTCCTTCTTTTGTGCTCCTTCCTCATTACTATGGTCACCACCAATGGTAATTGCTTCATCATGAAGCAAAGTTACTCAGACCACAGCTTTAACCTAGCAAGGACAAAAATCTTATCAGCAGCAACTTAACGGAACTACCCAAGGAATTACCCGGGGAAATGGAGCTGGAAAATTAAGAGACTGTGTCTTCCAAATCTCTTACACTAAGACATGACTATGAGAATATACATGTGGCTTCACAGACTCCACTGCACGCTCTCCAGCAGATCAAAGATGAAAACATTCAATTTCCAATTTAAAGCTAACCCATGCACAGGAAATTGACTTTCAGGAACTCGGACTTCAACACCTGGGTTAACAAGACAAACTTCCCTCTGCAACTTCTGGAATTGTAGGCCATTTAAAAGAAAAAAATAAATATTTTTGCAGTCTGACAACCTTTCATATACCATTGCAGTTTATTCCTACCACAAATTGATACTTATTGAAAAAATGCACAGTAAATTGCTTTGCTAATCAAAGCAGCTGGAGACATGGATTTGCATAGTAAGCAAGGATTATGCAAAGCAATGTGAAGTTCCTAAAATCTTTATCCACATGACTCAGAAAAACACAGAATCTGAGCAGGGTAATTACCACAGTGTTGGATTAATGCTGCTCCTTTTTTTGTACCAGTATTTCAAGGGTTTCTGTGACTGACTCAGCTACATTCCAGTTTGAACCCTTCCTGGCTTAATCCCACATCACCTGACTTCAGAGGAAGGAGGAATTTAGTCACTGACTCCCTGTTTCACAACCACACACTAAATCTGTCACCCTCATAAAATACAACAAAACATACTTATGATTTTTTATAGATTTCTTTTTCAATAATCACCCACACAGAAGACTTTTATTATGCTACAAAAGCCACTGATCCACAGCTTATTTCAGTAACATTGTTAAGCAAACATATGTGGGAAGAAAAGCAGAACCCAATAAAAGCTATTAGTCCCTGAGTGAGGCTCACTGTTTTATCAGTGCAGGCTCTCTTGCGTGACACTGCATGGCTGGCACTGCTGCCACTCCAATTAATTACAGTCACACAAACCAAAAGTTTGCAATTGTGCCAGCAGAACTTTAAACTCCTCCAGGGGAAAAATTATTAAATAGTTCTGGGAAAAACTAATAAGAAATCCCTTTTGTTACTGCTATCCACGACAGCTTCAGTGCTAAGCTAACAGAATCCAGTGATCAGATCATCAGTCTGTGAACCTAACGAGGCTTCAAGTTCACACTCTAGTGCACATTTGCAAGTTAGTGCAGTGCACTGAGAGCAGCTCTGTAGATGTGTTGGTGCTGGCAGCTGGACACCCACACCTGCAGTAAATGCATTCCAGATTCATTAAAGTCCTGCTCTGAAGACAATGTCCATTTGCAGTTGAAGAACAGCAGGCTTGCTCCTGGAGTGCACCTTTCAGTTTGGCTTCACACCAAAAAAAAGAGTAACCACACACATTCTGAGACAGACCACTGCAAATCAAAGCACATCCCTGAACCAAACCACTGATGCAAATGCTCTCCATGTGTTCTGGCTCAGGCCAATGCTCCCAAGCCATGTGCAGACATCCCCCTCACCTCATAGTTCCTGGCATTGGTATTAGCTGCCTTCTCCAGCTCGATGCGAGCTCGTTTGTGGCTCAGCTCCATCTGCATCTTCTCCCTTTCCACCTGCAGCAGCTGGGATTTGGAGTGGATCTGCTCAGCTTGTTCCTCCAGCTGGCCAGTTCATGTGTGAAAAGGGACATTGCATTAACAGCACAACAGTATCACTGTGCCCTGTACTGCTCAGCTGACATTAACTTGCCTTTTTATAAACTGTCACCAAATTTGTGACACCTTTCACACAAGCTGCAGATGGGGAAACTGAGAGCTCAACACCATGCTCAGAAACCAACATCCAACCAAGGGGAATTGGAAAGAAATTAATTCCCAGTTCTCGAGTCAGAATTTCTCAATCTCTAGATGCAGTCTGACAAAATCTACTTCTCTATCCAAAAAGCCAATTATGAACTCCCCAAGTCTAAGAAGCACAGATCATGCTCCCAATAAAATGCAACTGCTTTTTAACACATTTTTCTATGACCTCTACAACATTACACTTCAGTTTTTCATTCAAATTACCTGAGAGCAGAGACAATAGTAACAGAATTGCTCACATCCTGGTGATGTACATCCAACACAGTCAGAGGATTCTCTAACCAGAGAGAGCCTCCTGCAGCTACTGCTGGCACCAGAGATGTAGCACAGAGAGAAAAAGCTTAAATTTTTGTCGACACTCCAAAGGCAAAGCAGATTTACATTAAAAAAACCAAACTTATTTTGTACTTAGAGGCTGAAATAGAAATTATATTAAGATGCAGAATAGAGAAACTATTCATTCCAGCCTAATAAACAGTCCCTGGGATCTAGGATGTCAATTTACTTTATACTTTATGAGCCTGAAGCAGCTAACAAAAGAAAAAAAGTAAATAACCCACATGGATACAGAGGTGGATAAGAAAGCACAACTGGTTTGCATATCAAAGCCACAGCTCAATGCAAGTCTCCTGGATGTGTCCAGGCAAAAAAGCCTCTAAATTCTGAAAAAAGGTAACAAAGTGTCTTACTAGAAAAATGTTAACATATAAAACTCCTCTGCTCAGCAATATGAAAACAACTCACAATTTAATTTCCTGAGCTGGTACACAGATACAACTAGCAGGGAATAAATTCAAAGGACCTTTCTTCAACTTTTACAAAACAGAAATAAACCTCTCTGACACTGTAAAAAAAATTAAAAATATTCTGGAAAAGATTCTGCAATGGCGACAGAAAGCTTCCTTTACTGAGTTCACGTCACTTTCAGAACGTCAGTTTCAAAACAAACAGAACTGAATGAAATTCCCAACTCCTGGAATCAGAAGGAGCCCAGGACCAGACTGAAGTGATACTGCAGGAATCACCAAGATGAGGACTCCTCACCTCTATCCTCTGGTGGTACTGCATCTGTAAGGAGCTTTGAGATGATCCTGGTGTGGCCAGCCCAGACACCCCCTCCATACGCTGTGAAATGAAGTTGTTGAGGGATCTCAGGGTGGAGAAGACAGTGGTATTGTTTTCCAAGTCCTCCATGGCTCTGGAAATGGACAGAATATCATTAGTAAAACACTCAGAGCAAGCTGCTCTGTTAAACAGGGATCCATTACTGCCCTGAGGAAACACTAAACACCAGGTCTTCCAATTTACAGGGTAAAATCAATCTGCAAATCACTGCTGGCATCCACAGAAAACACGACTCCATCCAGGCTGAAGTTGTACTTTTCTCTGAAATGAGAAAAAGATGCAAGACAGCATTTTCTTCTCTGACCAAACTAAATTCACTGTTCCTCCCCCTAGTTTTTGAAGCTGATGGGAGCAGAACTAACTCCACAGTAGCAGCAAACCCTTCCTGCAACACAACTTGTTTCTGATTTCCCAGAAGCACTTTGGATTCTAATTTCCAACAAGAAGTCTTCCCGAGTCCACTGATCACTTGTATACGTGAAACTGCATCTCATTATTCATATAAGGAGATGCAGCTCTTCCTTCCAATTCAGAAGGGCACTAACTAAAAGGCCAGAGATAAATCAAGCTTGGAGCTCAGAAAAGCCTGCAAGGTTTCCCAGATTTCAGGAAGCCTTAAGTGAGTCCCTCCAATGACTGCACGTTCCATAAATCCCCAGAAACACCGATAAAGGTCCAGGACCAGGAAAGGCAACCACAGCATCCACCTGGCTTGTACCACAGACAGAGACCTGGGGCTGCCTCCGGGTCCTGCACTCCCGGGGTCACACAGCTGTTGCTATTGTTTGGATTTACAGCCCCACGAGAAGGAGGCGTAAGAGCCGCGCAGAAGCAACAGATCCGCCAAAACCCAAACTGAGCGCTGGAGTACCAAAGGCACCTGCCGACAGGCAGCTCCAGCAAGCCCGCTCTCAAACCTACCAACAATTAGGACAACAATTAGGGGTGTGACCCCGTCCGGTTCAGAGACCCCCGTGGCCAAGGCACCCTCGGGGCACGCAGGGACCCGCGGCGGGCAGAGAACACCCAGAGCGGCCGCGGCGGGCACGGGGCAGCTCCGGGCAGCGAGGGGTTCTCCCGCACGGCTCCCCCGGGGGAAGAGCGGGGTGGGCCGGGCACGGCCAGAGCGGAGCTCCCCTTCCCTCCCCTCTCCCCCCGTCCTTGCCCATTCCCGTCCCTCTCTCACCGCTCGGCGCCGCGCGCCCCGCTTGGATCTCCCTCCTTGCCCCGGCCACGAGATCTCGCGGGAACTCCGCGCCCGCCTCTCGCGAGAACGGCGGCGCCCCCAGCCGTAACAGCGGCTATATGCGCGCAGTACTAACGGCGTTACCGTAATGCCCCGACAAAATGGGATGCTGCTTGGCTAGCTCGGCCCGCCCCCCCAAAAACCGCCCCGCGCCCTCCTGCTCCGGCAGGGATCTAGTCAGCACCCCCAGATGAGCTGTTGATGATGAGAAAGGACTGGGAGTCTTAACAACAGCCTCTCATATAACTCATGCCACAGCCGGCCTGATAAAAGCACCATTTAATATAAAATGACATTTGTCAGTTTCACATAAGGCAGCCGCTAAATTTATTTGTGCACACAGATTTCTGGCAATTCTGTCATTCTCCCTACTGGGATCTTAGGAACATCTTGTCTTTTCGCCTGAGAAACACCATTGGTCACACCTAAAAAGCACTGGGGAGATGATCTACACAGCCATGACCCTGTCCCACTGCCATTGACTGGATTTTTGAGTGCCAGGAAGCAGCAACTCCTAAATGTAACCTGTGTCTGTAGGACACAGCAGAGCCATGGGGCTGAAGATTCCCAAGGCAGCCATGCCTCTCACACAGCTGTGTTACACATTCCGCGTGAGGATGCAGATCCTGATGTGCACAGACACATTTTCTATTTTTACTTGTGTTAATAAATTGCACCAGCTTCTAAAAGGCACTGAATTGGCTAAAACTCCCCTTTGCTGTTCCCTTACGTTCTAACAATCACCTTTATGGTCAGTCTCACGTACAACAGCACTTACAGTGCAATGATTTTTAGGCACTAAAAATTCATATAATCACCATTTTATTTTGATTTCCATTACTCCAGCCCCAGAGGTTGCCTTTCAGATTATTCCTCTCCATCCCCAACCATTTGAAAAGCCTGATGGACTTAAAGAAGAGTAGCAAATTTTCCCAGGGTCTTCACGGTGGGATTTTCCTTTAAATACCCAGTTAGTTGAGATTTCCAATCAATGTCAGAGAATCTGCAGTTCTTGACTTTCATTTCCCTCTGTACAGCCTTGCCAAGTAATAAGATTCTGCGGAGTCCTTCCGGCTGGCCTGAGGCTTTATAGTTCTCACATCCTGGAACTTCTCCTTCAGTCTGTTTTGCAGAAGACGGGCCTCGGATCCATCCCAGAATTTACAGAGCATCGTTCCTCTTGGCTTTAAAATGCTTTGGGATATATCCAGAAGGCCTAAACACAGATTGATCAGCCTCTGATGATCCAGTTCTTTAATTCCTGTGGCGTTGGGTGCCATGTCACTCAGGATGACATCTGCCTTCCCTAAGGGGAGCAGGCTCTGGATCGCCCTCAGCGCGCTGCGGTCTGTGATGTCCGTCTCCGACAGGAAAACCGCTCCTTCCAGAGGAGAAATCCGCAGCAGGTCAACGCCAAGCACAAAGCCAATAGGGACAGCAGGATCTGTAAGGATGAACGACACAGGGAACACTCAGAGTGCCTGCAAAAACCTGCACATGCATGAGCTCTGTGCAGTCAATAGACAAAACCCACCACCTGCCACGGCTGCCTTCTCGACCCCTGGCAGTCTGCTGGGTGCATCTGGATGGAGGGTTTGCCATTAGCTCATCCATTCAAGACCTAAAAACTCAGCTACTTTGGATAGACAAGGAGGATTTTTCTTGGTTTTCTGGTGCTCTTTCAAGGCTGAAAATCCAGAAATCCTGGATAATGGTGCAGATGATAATGACCTCATTTTGTAAATATCAATGGCTTTACCCACATAAACCATGCACAGCAGTTGCTTCCATTTTTCAAGAAAGGAAATAATATTTCAAATAAGCCAAGTTAATTGCTGGAGGTCACACCAATTTCAGAACTGGATGAAGGGCTCCTCCCCACAACAGTTAATGACATCACTAGCACCATATGATATGTTTCATTCCATAAACACAACTTCTCTATATGAAGATTTACTAGGCTTACCCCTTCATGTTTTTATCAGTGACGCTGGCACTTGCCAGTACCCATGTCCCCACCCCATACTGTTACCATAATAATATTTCCTTGATTTCACAGTATTTTGATTTAGATTCTGTAGTATTTTACAGATCTCTCACACACTTCAAGAGGGGCAACATCCCAATCTTGCCAAAAAATTGCACTTACCAGTACCTAAGGCATTGACCCTCTCTACAGCAACCTGGCTCCAAGCACCAGGTGCTGCTCCACAGTCAAGAACAGAAAGTCCTGGATGAAGAACACAGAGCTTGTCATCAATTTCCAGCAACTTGAACGCACTTCGGCAACGGTAACGCTGCTGCTTCGATGCCTTGACAAAGGGATCCTTCAAGTGCCGCTCCAACCACCTCTGCTCAGTTCCAGTTTTCCTCAGAAACTCCACCGTGGTGTGCAAGCCTCTGCTCATCCAAAGCCAACAACTGCCAGGAAGAGAGGCAAGTCAACCAGTTAGTACATAACCACTCTGTGTTTCAAAAGTCTCTATAGTAATTCACTCCAGACACTACAGGCAGCCAAGGAGGGTGTGGAGTCTCCCTGTCGAGAGACATTCAAAAAAAACCTGGACATGCCCCTATGTCACCTATGTCACCTGCTCCAGGTGCCCCTGCCTTGGCAGGGTCATTGAGCTAGCTGGTCTCCAGAGGTCCCTTCCAACCCAAACCATTCTGTGATTCTAAAAAGAAGCCCCCAGATTTGAGATTTTTGGCACCTTTATTTGTCAGGTCCTATCACAACAGCAGGGCCAGACTTTGAATGAGNCCAGATTTTGAATGAGGCCTCACTTGTTATCCTGAGCTATGGGGCGAAAGAGATCCCACGCCAGCTTCTGCTCTGCCATTTTAAGGACATGACATGGCAGAGTTTTCCCAGCACGGCCCTGTGCTGCCTCAGCGGGGCCGGTGGCCTCCGTGAGCCCCTCGGAGGAACGGAGGGATGCCCGCGCTCCTGCAAGCTCCCGAGCCACCAAGAGCCACGGCCCCTGCGCGGGCGGAATCGCCGCACGGCATTAACCTGAACCCCCAAACGCACATTAACCCATTCCCGAGGGAAACTCCAGGCGCCGGCACTAACGACAGCCCCCCATGNCACCGAGGCGGGCGGGAAAGCCGCGGGTGCGGGGCTGAGGTGCGCGGGGACGGGGATGGGAGTGCAGGGGGGTCAGGGACTGGGGTGGGGGATCAACGATTTGGGGAAGGGGCGCTGGGAGTCAGGGATTCGGGGAGGGGATGTTGAGGGTGATAAGGGATTCAGGGAGGAGTTTAGGAGGAACAAGGATTTAGGGAGAGCGGATCGGAGATTTGGGGAGGGGTTTCTGGAGGCTGAGGGATTCGGGGAAGNGGCCTCACTTGTTATCCTGAGCTATGGGGCGAAAGAGATCCCACGCCAGCTTCTGCTCTGCCATTTTAAGGACATGACATGGCAGAGTTTTCCCAGCACGGCCCTGTGCTGCCTCAGCGGGGCCGGTGGCCTCCGTGAGCCCCTCGGAGGAACGGAGGGATGCCCGCGCTCCTGCAAGCTCCCGAGCCACCAAGAGCCA
>VYXD01003048.1:155462-176079 GCA_013397195.1 Hylia prasina | reverse complement strand
AGGGGATCACAGATTTGGGGAAGGCGTGCTGGGAGTCAGAGGTGCCGGGAGGGTGTTAAGGACGCGGGAAGTCGGGATCCGCACGGTGAGTTTTGCGGAAACAAGGATTTGGGAAGGAGGGATCAAACGTTCGGAAGGGAGTGCTGAGATAGCAGGAGAGCAAGGGTCAGTGGGAGCGCTAGAGAAATAGGTATTGGGAGAGGTACTGGGGGCCAGGGTTTAGGGACCGGGCCCTGGGGAGAGGTGCTGGGGGTTTAGGGTCTCTGTGCACCCCCGGGTCCCCTCCGGAGGGTGCCGGGAGCCCTTGGCACAGCGTGCCCGCCTCGTCCCTCAGCCAGGAGCCATGCACACGTCCAGACTCTTCACCCTCGTCCTGGTGGTGCAGCCGTCCCGCGTCCTCCTGGGCATGAAGAAGCGCGGGTTCGGCGCCGGGCTGTGGAACGGCTTCGGGGGAAAGGTGCAGCCTGGGGAGAGCATCGAGGAGGCTGCCCGCAGGTGAGGGCTGGGCCGGCGCCACGGGACAGGTATGGGGGCACAGGTGGAGGTGTTGGACCATCGGCAGTGGGCTGCAGGTGGAGGTGCCGCCGCTCATCTGGTCAGTGACACCCTCGTGTTACCCACCAGTGCAGTCGTGACCCACCTCTGAACACCTGCTCCACAGGTGATGTGGGATCATCCACATGTACAGAGAAACAGGATTGCTCCCCCTTTGTCATCTGCAAATCTTAAACTGTCATCCAGTCTGTGAGCAACTAGAACTTTTTGTGTCCTCCCTCCCATCTCCTGGACTTTGATCTAAACTGAGAATGAATGAGTGGTGAGTGGAGGTTCTTGCACTCTTCACAGAGGTGCAGGGTTTAATTTTGGCTATATTGAAGAATTACAGCTAATTTAATTTAGCTAAATAGCCAAACTCTTATTATTTGATTGTATGGTGATGTTTTAAGGGCTAATGCTAAGTTGCAGAATTGAATTTCATCAGTAAAAAGGCACAGTGTAATTTTTGAACCTTTTAGCACCGATTTGTAGTTCTTTCATCTGTCTGGTCATTAAAATGTAGTAGCAGATCACACCTGAATTGCTAAACTCCTCTTAAAATTAGGTACCTTGTTCTTTACATAAATGTTGCTGATACAAAGCCACACTTTGGCATCTTCTCAGTTTCTGATACATGCCTAAAGCTGCCCTTGCACCTGCAGGAAGATCAGTCATGGTGTGTTCAGCTGGTTCCCCGCAGCTTCTGCCCTCAACAGCCTCCTCAGCTGTGCCAGCACAACCGCCCGGGCTCTGTGGTGAGCTGGGCCTGGGGACAGAAGGGTCTCTGTGCAGATGTGCTGCCAGCAGCACACGGCCTTAACATACCTGACACTTCATTGTGGCTTTTCGTGTAATTTCTCATCTCTGAGTGGAGGGAGGGACGTGAGTTTTGTCACTTAACATTTGCTAGACTTACCTGCCACCGGCTGTGGGGTGAATCTAATGGCTTCATGTAGCATTTGATTTCCTTGGTGTGTTTACCAGTGCTGGCACCGAGTTTGACACCACAACTTCTGTTCACACAAGATGTCAAGTGCTAAAATTTTCCTCAATCCAAATGCAATGTGCCACAGCACAGCCAGCACCTGCTGCTGGGGACTGTCCCCATCCCTTCGCCTGCAGTTTACTCCACCATGACACAAGCAGTTCCTGGGCAGTCAGCTGGGCAGGAAGCTGTCCCCAGAGCCAGGAGCAACTGGACATGCTGGCCACCTTGCTGGCTGGAGCACCACTGGTGCAGTGCTGCCTCAGGGCACAGCTCTGCTGCAGGAAGCATCACACAGTCCAAGTCAAACTTCCCTTGTGCCACTTTCACTCTGCACTGGGAGTTGAGGTCTGAGGTTGTGGTTCCACGTTGCTCTGGCTCAGCTGGCTTGCCAGAGGCAGCAGATGTGAAGTGTCCTGTCAGCACAGGTAGTTAAATATTAAGCCAGAACATGAACAGAAGTTCCCAGTACCAGTAAGATTTCCATCTTCTGCTGGGTACAGCACATTCCCACGAGCACCTGGGCAGCTCCTCAGTGGTACATCTTGTAAAGGGGGCATTTAGTGAATGAGTTATTTCTAGTTTGCCACCTGTAATGTTTCCTTGCTACAGACAGAGCCAAGCAGCTGATGGATAAATTGCCTGGAGAACTGTAGCAGTGTTGTACTTTGTTGTTCAATTATCAATGCCTGTAAAAGGAGGCTTTTAGAGTCATTGCTGGAAAACTGCCTCTATTTTAGACATAGATAGCTTCTCAGAAGATAAACTAAAATTAGCCAAGACATTAAGCTGAAGTATAATTCTGAAGGATGGGATCCATGAAATCAATGCCAAAGAAAGCTGGAGCCTTAGAATAATTTCCATTACATTTTAAAATTGCTGTTACTGCCAAATAGGCACCTACATTAATTATTAACTACAACTAAACAGTTTCAGAGTATTCCTTATTTTTATACATTAGAAAAATGAAGACTAACTTCAAGCTATGCTGCTTTTGTTAGAGGGAGGTAAAATAAAAAAAAAACCTGAGTGCAGACCATAAAAAGAGGAAATAATTGAATGTGCTTCAAGTAGCTTCATGGTGGTGCGTGGAAAAGAGCTGGCACAGCTCTCCAAGTGCTCTTAAAAGTCTTACCTTCTGGCCTCTTGTTATGCTCAGTGTGCTTCCAAGGAGCAAAAAGGCAAAGTTTGCACAATTGCTTTGTGTTTTTTATGCTGCTTTTGAATGGGAATCGGAATTCTCAACCTTTTGTGTGCAAATGGTGTTATATGGAGTGTGTAATTTAAGTAAGCTTCAGTTTGCCTCTGAAGTAGCTGGTTGTGTAACAGGTATAGATGTTCTTTCTGGTGTTCATGATCTGCTTCTCCATAATTCTGGAAGATTTAGCTTGAAGTTGGCAAAGACTTTTGCCTGTCTAAATGAAGTGTATCTTGGGGCTCTGAAGCCACACCCAGCTACAGTCACATGACTTCACATTCCCACTTCTAGCTTACCTCAGAGAAGACCTGCATGTTGCAAGGACTAAATTACACTAAAAGATGAGTTTTCCTGAATCCTCCCCTTCCAACGTAGACTGTTTTGCTGCCAGGCACAGGAGCCTGAAATAACACAGCCCCACCTGACCTGCTCCACTGTGGTGGTTTAGGTACAGGTCAGACCCCTACTCTGTTGTACTGTAAGAGCTTTCACCTTTGCCTCACTGGAAGGGTTTTGAATGTGTGAATAAAGCTAATGACTGCATTTCTGCCCTCCCAATGCTCACTTTCATGTAAGAAGTCTTTTTCTTGTGCAGGGAGCTCCTGGAGGAGAGTGGGCTGACTGTGGACACCTTGCAGAAGATGGGTCAGATCACATTTGAATTTGTAGGCAACTCTGAACTCATGGACGTTCACATTTTCCGGGCAGATCACTTTCACGGAGAGCCAACAGAAAGTGAGGGTAGGTGGCTGGAGGGAGGTAAAATAGGATGTGCATGCTCTTCTGAGACAGCACTGCCCTTATGAAATGGAGAACTATTCATGCTAAAATGCCTCCCAGAAGGAAGGCAGCTGGCCTGTAGAGGGAAGCTGCTTGTTGACCAATATTCACAGTGCAGGCAGCAAAAATCCATGAGAAAGTCTCAAGCAAAGTTCTTTTGTTTTGTGCCACCAGAAATGCGGCCCCAGTGGTTCCGGCTGGACGAGGTGCCATTCCAGCACATGTGGCCAGATGACAGCTACTGGTTTCCCCTGGTGCTTCAGAGAAAGTTGTTTCGTGGCTATTTTAAGTTCCAGGGACAAGACACCATCCTGGAGCACAGCCTGAAAGAAGTGGAGGAAGTTTAAGAAAGCAGAAGCATTCAGCCCACGTGCTACTGCCCACATTGGGCTGCAGCATCCTGAGTATTACTTATGAGGGTCTCCTTGCTCAGCTCTCCAGAAAACAAAATAAGGAAAGTTAAGGGGATTTCTTAGAGCAGAAATAAAAGTAACAAGATTTTCCATGCTGTGAAGTCCCTGGCTGTGGTAGGCTTTAGTGGTTGTGTGATCACAACTGTTAAAAACTTAAGTTTTAACCCTTTTTAGTGGCTTAAGCTTTTCCCTCATGGGTGGATTTTTTTATTATTATTAAAAATACTTTTTTAGTAAAAGCATGTGTTGTTCTGTTGCAATGCTGCTGTGAAAGCCTATTGAAAAGTTCAAACCAGAGATTCCTTCAGGATCCTCCAGCTGAACGCAGTCTGAGGTTATTGGAGCTGAGAAAACACAAGCCAGAGGTAGATGTACAATCCTGTCCCAGCCCAGCTTTCACTGTTGCAGCTCCTGCTGTGAAGTCAAACTATTTGAGCATTTCAGGTACAAATAGGCTGAACAAGTTCAGCTTCCAGCAGGTTGCTGTTGCAGAGTGCCATCCCTTAGGGCTGCAGGCTTTGTCCCAGGGCAGGAGCAGCTGACTGCTCAGCACTGATGGCAGCCCAGCACAGTGGGCAGCAGAAGTTTGATCCAACCATGCCAGAAATAACACATCACAGATGTAACTTCTTACACAAGGTGGGGTTTTTTTCTCTTCTTTTTTCAAACACTTTTACAGACATATAACACTTACAGATAGAATCTTGGAATGTAATGTAGGATCTGTAAACATTTCCAGTCTACCAGCTGTAGTAATAGTTCTTTAATTCCTGCTTTTGGATAAAGTGCTTCATACATAAGGCTATTTGAGCAAAGCAAAGATACAGGATATTCCAGGCAGGCAAAGTTCACACCCTCTGAACTATGTTTGTTTCTTGTCTCCTTCCAGCAGTTTTGAAAAATTTATACCACTCAAAAACATCCTTCTTGATCTGCTCAGCAAGCCACAGCTCAGACTTAGGAGGATGAATTAACACCTTAAAACCCTTACTTTTCCTTTTGTGCTGCACACTTATTTACAGAGGCTGTGATACCACCTCTGCTTCTGATCTGGCAGTGAGGGTTTCCTGGCTGCTCTAACAGAGAGAATGGCTTGGGGCAAACAGAATAAGCACAAAAGGACAGGCAGCTTTTACAGAGTGTAGGACCCTACTGCATGGTAGGAAAGGGAATGACTGGCAGCCAATACTTGTTAAATACCTTGCTTATTTCCTGGTGGAAACTATATTTTTGGGTTAGAGATACCATGTGACAATCACACAGAAATACTTTCTGTTCCTCCAGGAGTTTGGGAGGAAAAGAATAACTGTGACTGAGGCTTGCACTCCTCATCCCCTGTGTGCAGTCAGCTGAGTCACTTCAGGAAAGTGCTTTCCCCAAGCCTGAAAAGAACTGGGATGGTACTGCTCCTGCTGCTGTGAGATTGATGTGGTTTAAGTAAGTTCTGTCCCAGGCTGGTGATCTTTTTTAGTAAACAGCACAAACTGAAGAGTGTAAATTAGCCTGTTACAAATTCCAGGAATTACACCCTTGCATGGTTAAAGGAGAATTAAAAGCACTGGAATGTAGCAAGGCACCACTGAACACGTTATGACTTAGGAGGAGCAACTTGCCAGAAGATGGGAGGGAAAGAAGGATCAAAGATTTAAGGTATTGTAAATAGAGTTTTGAGCCTTTCACCAGACACTGACAAAAAGCCTGTATATTCCCACTTCACAGCTGGAAGTGGAGAAGCCTTCAGGAGTGACAAAACATAAAGCCCTTTGCAGAGAACAATTTTCAGGCAGCCTTTCAGGGTCTCAGGTGTTGACTACCCTGGTACCTCCAGGACTGCTCTGACACACTGAAGGCTTTTCTACCATCACTCCTTTGAAGACATGAAAGTCCCCTGACCTCAAGCACACACAGAAAAGCTTCCATTCACAAAAGCACATTAACACTTTGGCATTGCATCTTACAGGAGCATCAGATCTCAGATAGGCAGCACACACTCCTCAATTAGCCTGGCTTGGTTAGTGTTTACTGCAGAAGGCAAGAGCGTGGAGGTAACTACAACTGTCTTCCCCACACTGGGCAGACAGCTGAAGTCAGCTTGATGGATCCTTGGAGTCCCTGCTGCTTCCCTCTGGAGGAAGGAAGCCGTGCTTGATGCTGCCCTTCAAGTCTGACAGATCCATAAACTGAACATAACAAAGACAGGAAGGAAATCCCTCACACATTGAGGTAAACAAACCGTGCTATTTGCACACTGACCAGTCTCCCAGAAGAAAGGTTTGCAAACTAAGGGTAGTATGAAATAGTGTCTGCACATGTTTAGGAGTGAGACAGAAGCTTGACAGTCCAGTATGAAATAAACTCTGAAAGTGCCAGCAGCTGGACCAGCTTTGAGAATACTGGGCCTCAGTTCTCAAATACCTGGTGAACAGAGTAAAACCAAAACAAGAAAAGCCCATCCCCAAAACTATCCTCAAAGACACAAAGGCTGAGAATGGAGGAATGGGGTGTTTCTCAAAACAATGTAATTTCAGTTTCTTTATAGGTCCTGTGGTGTGTCTCTATCATTGTTACAGTCTCTGCACTAGGACTGTACAATTTGTGCTTGAAGGTGAACAGGAAAGAGGAGTTAGTCTCAAGCCCTAATGTCATTTTGATGTTTGCTTTTTGGGGGGTTGTTTTTTGATTTTCAGTCAAGTTCAAATCTGTATTTTTTTTCTGAAAGTGAGAAGTGCGAAGTTCCATTCAGGCTAGTCCTTTGCAAGCACTCCTATAGAACACTGCCCAGTCAAACAAGTAACATGAGACCCATCATAAATTATCAGATCTTGCCCCAAAACATACAGTATTTTCTCAATTTTGCTGTTCCCCATATCAGGCAAACAAAGATCAATGAGGGAGGATGGGTGCTGAGGCTAAGCCAGCCATAACCAGCCAGCACCTTCTGATAATGCCAGCAGTGAAGAGCATGGAAAAGTCTGGTAACACACTTCCCACACTTGAACCACAAACCATCTTCCTAATCAAGACAAGGTCAAGCAGAAAAACCTGTTGTGCCATGCCTGAGATGATATCTTCTCTGTAACTGGACTGTAGAAACATTTCCCTCCCCTGACAGTTTGCTCCAGCTTGTGAGCAAAATTTCTTCTGCATCACTTAGGAAATCTCCAGGAGAGAATCAAATCTGTCACTGCCATTTGCAGTTCATCTGTCTCACTGGACAAGGCCCATGTGCAGGAGGAAAGTGAGTTAACATTGGAATTGTTGGGAAAAGCTCTTAATGCATTCTGTTCAAGGTTGGCTACACACTGCTTAAGGCCCAGAACACAAGGAATTCACCCGTAGCAGTGTATTTACTCCATTTGGAGGAGTGTGAGTAATGGTTATTCAGTCTCCTGAAACTGGGCAAGTAACTTATCTTGCTCCTGGCCGAAGAATCTATTTTCCCAGAATTTCTACCCAGGCTAGGAAGAGTTTCACGTTGCACTAAAATTTCTAAATTAAAAAAAAAAAAACAAAAAACCAAAACAAAAAAGCTTTTGTGACTGGAGGATTTAAATATACTTCCTGATAATGGGGAAGTTCCCCAGTGGGAAAATACTGTAATGTATTAACAATATTAACAAGCACTCATCTTTGTTAATGTGCTTCCTTTTTACCCATTCGAGGAAAATGCTAAGAAGCCAAGTCAGAAATTTCCCTTTGGAAGCCATTTTGGCCCCAGAGAAGTCAGGTTCAGGGAGTCCTGTTCACGCAGAGTTTTGCTGCAGACGTTTGCAGTTTGATTATCAGTTGCTCTGGAGGATGTGCACCATTTCCCCTGAGGTAACACGCCATGCACGTTCTCCCCCTTTGCCTCCCGAGGGAAAGCCACTGGAGATACAAAGTGGAGAATGTTTAGTCCCTTTATCACAACCACAAACCATTCTGAAAACCCCAATACCAAGGCTGTGGCATTTTTAGAGATGAGAACTTTCACTTGATTGTCTCCTCTCCTTCACAAACAAGAACACTGCAATGCTATCCACAGCCAGGAAGAATGACAGTAACATCCTGATAATACTGAATTTTTGCTAATGAAATTTATCAGCACTGTGTTCCAGCCTGCTGGTGCAACAGGGTACTTCTGATATTACACCAAAGAAAACACCAGCCCGTGGGTCAGCAGCTCTCCAACAGATCTGAACAGATACTCACCAAAAGGAGGTCAGAACCTCGGGAAGAAACGAACAAGCTACCTTGTAGCTGTTCTGCTCCTGTAGTAGAAGTGGCATACAATTAAGGAGTGTTTTAGTCAATTATTTTCCCATTTATGCCAGGCAAACTCCTCTGAGTTCATGAACCCAGCTGTCTTTGGCCCCAGACTGAAAATTATGAGCAAGTCCCCAGGCTGCCCTGCAACCGTGAAGGGAAACACACTGACAATACAGTCCATCCAGCACCATCAGGAAAATCCCTGCCACACAGCAGCACTGATCCCCGCCCAGCTGGGTTACAAAATCCAACCACTTCATTCATTTTGTGCTAAGGTCTAGCAGTAAGAAATCAAATCCAGACACCTACAGTGGGATGGGGGATGGCTTTCAGCTTTCCTTATGCACACACGTCCCTAACACAGGCCCTCCAAGGCATAAAAAGCAATTTATCTCCACTACAAGCAAGTGCTTCAGCTATCCTGTTCATCTCAGCACTTCAGAGACGTGCAGAGATGTGTCAGCACAGCTGCAGATAAACATGATTGGAGGACTGTTAGTACAAGATGCAGAGGCCTCAGCAACAACGCTGCAGCACTCGCTGTGCCAGGCCATATCCCAACCCCATGAGGGGTGTCTGCAGGATAATGAACATCAGCTCTGCCCCAGGGCATTGCAAAATTACAAAATTGTCTCTATATCCATATGTTCTGCCCCACATCCAGTCTGTCTAAATCAGAGAGCAGCTGAAAGCAGCAATATTAAAAAAAAAAAATAGCTGTTTGGAGGATTCATTGGAGGTAGAAGTCCCACCCCTTCGTTGATTGCCCTTCTTGCTCCATGTGGGATGCTTGGAACATTAATTGGAAAAGAAGTTTCCCTCTGGAGGTGACAGTGGTGGAGTTGGCATACTGCTGGATCCCACAAAAAGGCAGCTCAACTTCGGCTTCAATTCATTCCAAACTTTACTCATCTGTGAGTGGAGAAGGAGAGAAAGCAGACATGACCACACAGCAGGTAACAATCTCACCACATGGAATGTTAGCAGTAGTCTCAGGCACTCAGAAGCACAACACAAATTTGCTGAAACATTTTCAGGAAGTTCAGCAGACCCAGACTGTTCCTGTTAGACCAGTGCTATGTGCAGCTCCATGAACATTTTCCTGAGCCTGTATGGAAGGGAGATTTCCCTCCATCACGTTCCTTCACTGAAGGGATGGAAGGGAGCTGAAGAAGAGACTCTTCTAATATAATCAAAGCAAGAAAGTTTGGGGAATATTAAAGCCCATACTTAGGTTTAACAAAAGGGAGCTTCTAAGTTTTAGAGAAAAACCTGGCAAGTTTTCTTGCCATACAACTTCTGTGTAGCTCAACAAAAAAGCAGATTCATCTAGCAAACATGCATCATTCATTACAGAGTAGAGATTCAATGGTTGGGTCTTTTTCAACTACTCATGGGGCAGGGTCAGCTACAGATAAGAGAAGAAAAGAAGAAAAACACTTGCTGCAAGAAGATACCATCTTTTAGAGGGCTTAGAGGCCAACCTTGATCCTCACCCCAAACTGAAAAAACCTCAGGTAACTTCCTAAGTTATGAGAGAGCCCAACTGCACAGATGATTAGAGGGTGAAGGCCAATGAGTAAAATAAATCCATTCAAATTCTGATTTGTATTATAGGAAAAAGGACACAGTTTAGAACTCACCTCTTTGTGACCCTGAATCTGGGAGTTGACAAAGGCCCCCAAAATGTGAGATGTGAGAGGCAGGTAGATGTGGATGAGCTGAGTCTCCTGATGCAGGCAGTACAGGGAGAAGTAATTCCGCAGCTCCATGGTTATGATCGCGTTTTCTTGCTGTAAGAAGAGGAACTTGGTGACCAGGAAGAGGGTGGGAGAAAGGAGAAACAGGAGAAAACAGCATTCCTCCCCATACCAGCAATTCAAACACACAGCAAAAACCTGAAAAAGCAGTTCCATTCCCATTTGATACAACAGGAATTGCCATTTCCATCATGCAGACTGCAAATGACATGCTGCCAGAGGGCCAGTACCAAGTGCTGAGGAAAAGTAACACCTTTTCCACGTGGCACAGTGGGTAGCACGGATTTCCCAAAGTACAGGCTACCCTTTCAGCCCAAAAACTTTCTGCAAATGTGACTGAGTTACAGAGCAGCACCACTGCAGAGCCCAGTCCCACCCTTTGCTCTCCCAGGTGCCCACCCTACCTCCACAATCCGAGACTCCAGCTGCTCCACTGATTCTGGCTCTTTGTTCTGCACAGTGGCACTCATCATCTGCTTCTTCATCATGCTGTACTTGTGCAACGCTCGCTGGTGCTTGTGCAATACCCCCTTCTCGTGCCTTTCACACAGGTCCTTTATGGGAAAAGAAAACAGCAGGTCTGTCGTGGGAGCCAAGAGTCAGCAAACACACAGCCAAGTACATCAGGAACACACACGTGTGGTCACACTCTGTGTCATGTCTGTGCTGCAGGTTTTTGCTCCTTTGTTTTCAAGAGGGTCAAAAAAATGCCAGCAGCTAAGAATTTAAGAAACAAAACCACTTGAAGCCAGGCCAGTGAGCTTGAGAGGCAATCTGGAGCATCACTTCTGCCAACACTTTGGACCTTATCAGGCCTCTTATCTTTTCTGACCTTCTCAGTATTAAGTGCTGGCAATTAATTAAAGTGCTGGCTCAAGTCCTTCAAATTCAGTCCTGACCTGGGAATGTCAGGAGAGGCTGCCACACAGAGGTGACCAGAAGATTAGTATTAACAAAATCCTTTCATTCATAACTGAACTCATGTCTTCATGAGCAAATCAGTAGCAATCTATTTCACTGCTTTGACTCAAAAGCAGCCAAATCTAAAAACAAAAAGTTAGCTGATCCGTACAGTTTAACCAGTCGTATTTTTAAATTCCTTGCAGAGTTTGCTCTTTGGCAACTTCTCATCATCAGATGAGCCGATCAGGAAGGATACAGAGCTCCTTATGGCCAACAGCCACTCCCCTCCCTCTGCCAGATGCCCAGTTTGCCTCTGAACTGGCCTCACAGACAGTTTTCCATCCAGTTGGCGTTACACCCTCTAAAGAGCACAAGCTTGCTCTAAACAACTTTCTTGTTGGCAGAACAGCAGAGCTCACTTTATAGGACTGGAGTAAATCCAGGAAAAGGTTCAACTTCTCCACCACATCATTCTCTTCCTGTTTACCCTAGAAAACAAGGAAAAAGTACATTTTACGTAAGCCTGGCATCACAGCCCTTCACCCCCACACACCACGCAGGCTCTCACTGCTCTCTCCAGGGCACACCAGCGCTTACACAACTGCATCAGAAATCTCTGCAATGGCACTGGAGTGTTTAGTCTTCAGTGTGCAGAACAAAGACCTGACTGAGGCAGGAACAGCTTTTCCAACTGACTGATCATTAGAACAAGAGGAGTTGGTTTCACAGGCCTGCGTGTCGGTCCTTTCAGCGCACTCTGCCTGGAATTCCTTGCTCTTGCACATTCCTCCAATCTTTCATCTTCCCTTCCTACAAGATAACTAATCCATTAAAACTCTGAATACCTGCATGTTGCCCATAACAGTTCATGCATCAGAAGGCAGAGATAAGACACCAAGACAAATTTCACTACCAGTTTTTTTATTTTACAGAATACTCTTTTCTTCCTGTAGCAGTAGAGCTCTCTGGAGCGTAAACTCTGGAGAAAGAGACCTGGCCTGACTGATCTACAAAAGCACACTGAGTGTTTTAACACAATGAGATGAAGAGCACTGAAGACTAAACTATTACTTTTCCTTCCCAGACTGTCGTGTCCTCACATCATTCTGACAGTCATTACCACACTGTACACTCAGACCAGAATGTGGAGCTTCCATCTGAATGATTCTCATGTAACGTTTAAGTACATGACTGTGAAAATTTAATTCAGAAGTAAGTTATTCTGGGTTCTCTCTAGCAGATTAATAAAATGGAACACAGCACTTTTGGACAGCTCACCCTAGTAGTGCACTTAATGTGTGCAGTAACCATTTAAAATTAAGAAAGAAAGCAGGTTTTTCCTTCCTTTCCCTTGCCTGTTACATTTTTTCCCCATTCAAACACAGTCCAGGTATTTCACACAAGCTTGAACAAGCAGGCTGTTAGTTAAGGATGTGAGTTTGGACTGCAATCTCCCTCTTAACTCTTGAAGGGCTTCTGTCCACAGAACTCGTGATTTAAGATGAAATTTAAAGCAACAGTGTACCTCATTCATGTTACAGAAGGAGGGAAAAGAAAAAAAAAAAGACAAAAGCAAAGGACTCACCTGCTGCACAGCCTTATCTGCCAGAAGTGCAAATTCAACAGACAGACCCTTCAAGGCTTGTTTCAGAGTCCCCCATGTGTTGTTATTCAAAGCAGCCCAGGAAGGAAGTGGGGTAGTGTCTGAGCCCAAAGCACTGGAAGGAGACAAGCCATGGTCACATCTAGGAGACAAATTCCACTGAGGAGATAAAGTTATTTGCAGAGAGCAGTTTCAAATCTGTCTAAATAGCTCACAGTGCTGAGCTACTACTGTCCCATCACGAATGCAGAGTTAACTGTGTACATACTGGGGAGGGAGACTAACACAAGTACCTGGATGTGAAGGCATTTCTGTTTTCTTTCCTCACACTCTAGGGAAATGAAGCCCTAGTGGAAAGCATGCGTTTCCATCTTTAATAGAAGGAAAATGGATTGCGTCCTACAGCATGCACTGAAATACTCGTTTTTACCAGACCATTTGCAGGTGAACTTTACAAAAGTAGAAATGTTCACATCAGCCAACCCCGTTCCTCCAAACCTACCTTAGCTCCTTCCCAAATATGAGGAGGTCGGAGGCGTTATCGATGGCTCGGGACGCGATCCTCTCCGCACGGTCCCGGAGCTTATAAAAGCTGTTATAAATATTTCTGATCAGCTCCCTGCTGGCAGCAAACTGGGCCTGAATGTCAGCTGGGAGGTAGTCCTGAAGGAGTACAGAGGGATTACTGGTGGGTAAATCAGAGGCACGCCACAGTCTGCAGAGAGGGACAGGCTTTCCCTCCTGTGCTCACTCTCCCACTGCGCTCCAACAACTCTGCAGAGATCAGTTTCCCATTTAGGTGTCCAAGTCACATGTCACACAAACAGCCCTAATTTTCAGAGGCAGAACAAGGCTCAAATACCCAGTGTAAACAGAGTTGGCAAAATCTGCAATTCTCCCATGCATTTAAAAGAGGGTTTGTGATGTTTCAAGCTCACAAGTTCTGATCTGATCCTACTGCTAACTCCCAGGCCAGTAAAGTCAAGCATGAACTGAAAGTTCAGCTTTTTTTTGACCAGCTTATCACTGGTAAAAGCCTGAATTAAGCTTCAGTTGCAAAACCTTCTGCAAGCATTGCAGGAACCTGAACAACAACTTGCTTTGAAATTGCTCAATGAACACAGTGGATGTGTACTTAAAACTTGTTACAGCACTAATCACTGGGATAAACAGATATATGGGGAACTTATAACTAACTTTTCCATAACAGTCCAAATTGCTCTCCCACAGGGAGAGGACAACAGACAGAATGAGGGCATGAGCACAAGGGAAAGACACCAATCCAGACATTAACTTTTAAATTGTGCAATTTGTGCATTTGTTTGTTTTGCAAGTACAAGTAATTACAGAGAAACGTGTTCTGAGCAAGATTCATTATTTAATCGATATCATATTCATGAGCCAGAATTTACCTAGAAATATCAGGCCCTTAGGAGTCAAACGTTTATATGATCTTTTCAATAAAATTACAAGTCCTTCAAACTCTGGAAACAACTGTCTCCTACCTAAGGCCTCCATCACTGCACAAATGCCATAACTGAAGCACCTGGAGAAGAAAGCCATTTAAACCAGAATAACATGTTGCAAGAAATTCATATACATACCTTGGCCTGGGTAGCTAATCTGCAAGTCACAAATTCATCTCCTACTCCCTGGACCAACTCCCTTAGCTTATTCTGTACATCCTAGAGAAAATACAGAATCAAATGAGCATGAAAGAACTATGAAAAAACAGGCAGTTCACACAGGTCTCAGATATATTGCAGCAGCAAGGCATAACTCAGCAGATACAGATTTACTCTGGTTAGGTTTAATTTAAGGAAAAGCATAATCTCTGTTCCCCTAGGAACAGTTATAATTTTCAAAATACTACACTCCTGGCATTGAGTGAAATTACCTTCCACTTTCCACTGTGGAAACACCTACTGAGAGAAAATTCTCTTCATCCCAGGGAGCAACCCCACGTAGGTTAACAGCAATTCTGAACGCTGTGCCAGGCAGTTACAGCGAGACATGCAAGCTCAGGACTACTGCTAACAAACACTCACTGAGCCACTGAAGGACAGAAAGAGTTTCAAGAGCACATCTTCTGAGAAAGGGGGATGTCGAGCCACCAGGTTTATGAATCGCTTCAGCGCTCTCCTCCTCGATTCTATGAACTCGCGATCAGCTGCAGGAAGAAACATGAAATTGCAATTAATGCCCCTCACAGTACATCTCAGAAAGAAAAAAGAAAGCACTGCAACAAAAACCAAAGATTGGTAACCTATAGTCTGTCAGCTCCCAAAACCAGACCTTTCAGACTGACCACCTGAACAAATATTCCATCAAGCGTTCTTTACCTGTTACCAAAACCCAGCATACACAGCTACACATGGTTATTTCCACAGGGTAGGTCATGGAGGAAGGACAAACCACCAAGCCTAAGGCCTGAAACCTTCACTTACAAACTACAGGCCTACAGAGATTCTCCTTCCTCTGAATGAATTCCACAGAGGATATCCCAGCCTGTTTGGGACTCCTGGGATCAGCATCCATGCTTTTCATATAAGACATCAACAAGTACTTTGGAAGACTTGCACAGCGATCTGCAGTACATCCATTCAGGGTCTTTACTTGTCAAACTAAAAAAAATTCTGCTCCTCTTGCTGAAACAGGAAGATTTTCAATCTGGCAATAACTGCAGCAAGGAAGAAAATCAAAATTCCTGAAGTTTTTCATGAACAATAAAAAATAAAATCAAAGATTGAAGGAGTCACACAGCTACACCAATCCATCAAATCCTGTGTCCTGACCATTTGTGAGTCCATTAATCTACTCAGAAACAAGAACTACCCGTTCCCTTTCCTTTTCCTGTTTGCAGTATCCATTAAGCCCACGTCCACAGCTCTTCTATATGGAGTCACTGGACTAAAGGCAATCAGCTCTCTCTGCCTTATCACAGCTTTGCACTGCATTAGAACTGTTCTCCTAGCACAGTTTGGGAACTAATCCTATCAGTTTTTTTCCTAAAGTTATGATATGTGTGGGAAGAAATGTACCAGTGAATGCAGGGAAACAGCAACACACCAGCAATGCAAGGAAATAACAGTCCCTGACAAGTGATAGATATTGGCAGCTTCTTTACAAGCATCCCCTGTGCACTGAGATTAATCAGAAAAGGTCTCTTTGCTCACAGGTGTTGCATGAAGTGGAAATTGTGGCTGAGAACATTGAATCAGGGTAAATTCACACATGGATTTCACAACCTCCCAAAAAAAGTCTTCACAATTCACATTCCATCATAAAAATATATGACCATTGAAGCTTTTCAGGGCTGTGATTTTGCTTTGCTCCAGTTCACTATACACCCTGCTCTGCTCACTGTTTACCAATTCTGCTTTACTGGAGCAATACCTGGACTCCTCAATTGAAATGATTTATTGAATCACAGTGAACTTAGCACCATGGGCAGGAGACAAGACGCCGAAAAGCTTGTTCTTTCACAGATAAAAGTATTGAACAAGACAGGATTTTGTACAGTTATACAACTTTTGAAATAATAAATGCTTAAAACCAGTGTCTGTATTTGAGATAAATGAAAAAATGTTCCAGGAGGAACTTTGATATGCTTTCTGTCTTGGGATACTTCTTTGTTTCTAGTCTAACTGCTAAAGTATACTTGAATGAACTGACACTGATTCCATTTAGGCGGGAAAGGAACTTTTAAGACCACTGAATCCAGCTGTTAAACTAACACTGCCAAGTCCACCACTAAACAATGATCATCACAACCTGTTTTTCTAAGAAGCAATACCTGCAGCTCTGCCATGCCCTTGTGTAGAACTACACCTATAATCTTATTAAGAAAAATCGTTAGATACTGAGATTCCGCAGGAAGAAATCCCACTGAAACTTTGCATTCATATCTCACCTACAGGAATTCCTAGCATGACAGTAACTCACACCTCCAAACTGTGTATTATAACCTCAAAGCTTGGCAGAAGCCAAGACTTTCCATCTTTTAAACATTTCTTTCCAGCAGTATCACCTCCATGACGCTTCCAGAAGCCAAGACTTGCCATCTTTTAAACATTTCTTTCCAACAGTATCACCTTGCTGGCACCTGCACCGTGAAGCAAAACCCCTGCAGCCCAAAATGAAGATGCAGGTTTACCTCCCAACATCCTCTTTGGGGGCAAGGCTGGCACCATGCGATAGGGGAACTTGTGCAGCAGCATCTCATGGAACACCACAAAGTCGTTGTATCGTCTGTACACCGAGCACTTGAACCGCTGCAGGTGACACAGAGGGGAAAAGTCAGTGCACAGCTCAGACAGCTGCACCTCCACTATTTTTATTTTTTTTTTTGCACTGTCAATACGGTTTCTTCACCAGCTCAAAACTAGACTGCAAACTAGTTCGAAATATCCAGCTACCTGCATCAATTTTTGTTATAAAACCATTATGTTTTTCGTTGTCATACACCTGGTTTTGTACAGGGCTCAGGTTTCAAGCAAGTGAACTTGCAGACCATCCTTCAGAGCTCTGTTAGCTGTTCCATGCTGCAGAGGCCCAAGCCAGGAAGGCCCAGTGCTACTGCATTAAAAGTCAGCCCAACACAACTGGTCTACTTAAAACCAGCTTCACCCAGCACATCTCAAACACTCAGGACTTTGCCAGCAGAAAGTGCACAGGCATTCTTAGGAGGATACATTCTCACCAAGCCCAAAGCTCGTTCACATTACCTTGCTGGAAACCTCATATTCCACATGTTTCAGAAAAAGGCCCTTCTTCTCAGGTATAAGCTCCACCTGCACACTATCCTTGCTCAATAGCTCTTGTAGGGTGTGGGAAAGCAGCAGTGGATTTCCCTGGGGCGTCTGCATCAGAAACTGTTCCGGCTCCCTCGGTTCATTTACCGGAGGCTTTGCCAAATCTACAAGACAAAAAGGGAAAAAACAGTAGACCTGATAAGATAGAGTAAAAGAAGTAGCCTTAAAATATTCAGTTCCTTTGCTTGGTGCTCCCAGAGTGGTGCAACACAACCAGAAGCCCAGCCAGGCCACTCCCCTGGGAGGTTATGCTGCTCCACACACGTTCACATCGCCGGTGCCTCCCTGCTCACAACACCCAGCAGCACCACCAATTATATCGAGTCACAGAGACATCACCACTGAGCAAAGAATCACAGGCCAAATTTGTTCTGTGAATCAGCCAAGAGGCCTGCATTTCCTGTCTGTCCAGCTCCCACCACAGCAGGATCTGCCAAAATGAACTAAACCCTTGCTCAGCACTTTTGGATCCTGCCTAGAACAACTCATGGAAGGAAAGAAAAACGTGCTGCTTTACTGCGCTGCAGAAATTTAATCCATTAATTTTGCACATCATTACAAAAGGAGGAGACACTTCATTTGACATAATTTTATTAAACTCTATGACACTGTGCTACAGTGAGCGTGAATTACAACAATTTACTACGTCAACATAGTGAAGTTCCAAAGCAGAGGGAAAAGGTTCCTACAACTTAACAATTCCTCAATCACAGCAAGCTGTGGCAAATTCTTTCAAACTTACCTATTCTCTTCCACTGCTTGTAGGTAGGAAACAAACAGCTTTTGACAATGAATTTGACCATAACTGGGCAGCTTTGGACAGTAACTGCTTCTCAGACAAATGCAGAAGTGAAAAAAGATGGGTCTTAAGAATGTGGCCCCAGAGGACAAATGACATCAAAGAAGGGGCAAAGCTGATGACTCAGAGTGTTCTCTTACCAACTGCCTGACTGCAGCCTGTCATCTCAACCTGACTTCACAACTACATCTATTATGTGACTGCAGACTAAGCTTACATTGATTTTCAAAGCCATCCTTTCTTTTCTACCCATTCCACACACAGGAAACAGTGTGAAAAATGAGAGTACAACCCTGGACTCTGTTCACCCCATACCTGAGTTTTGCTCTCCGGTCTGGAGCAGGTGGGTTGTTTCCTCTCTGTAAGAGGCACACTGTGAACAAGCTCTTTTATAAAGCAAGTAAAATACACTGATGGAAAGTACCTAGAAAAGCCAGGTAGGATTCATTACCCCTTCCTTGCCATTGTGCAGAAGTTCTTAAATATATCTCTGATTTTGAGAACACAGACAGTAACACTAGGGAAGCAAGAAGCATTTCTTTAAGCTTTGATACACAGTTCAAAAAGTTGTCAACTGGGTAACAGATTAACTCAAGGAAGATAAGAAGTCATATCCTTAACTTGAAAGCCCTAACCTCCTCCTGATAAGGATTTCCTACCTGCTCCTTCATGTGCTCTAGGCTCCGATAAATGGGGAAAACAAGCAATCTTTAATTCCTCAGATTGATGCCTTTGTAACAGACACTTCAGTATTTGTTCCATAAAATGGCTTAACGAAACCAAATCAAATCCAGGACAAATGACCTTATCCCACATGTCTCATCAGGCTTCAGATTCCTGCTAATGTGACTCAGAGAAGCAAGTCTTAACACCTCTGCTTTAGCAGACGTATCACCTGCTAACCCCACCTATGTAGCAGCTCCTAAAATTTCCAGCTACCTGCCAGAAATTTGCAGTAAAACAACACAAGCTAATTCAGTGTCGACATGGGATACTGCTGGATGAAATGACAATGTACAAAGCATCCTGAATATCCAGAGCAGCAGTTCTCTGGTTGTCCACCCTTGTAATTCTTGGGTTTAACTGTTCAAGACACACCAATGAAATGCAACGCAAGACAGCAGATGTTGTTACCCTCCCAATGCACACACACGTCCCTCCAGAGAATTCCAGAGCCTTCTGTACTGCTCAGCCACTGGCTGATTTTGCAGAGGCCTCCCCCAAAGGGGCCTACTCAAAATGCACCCCAACTAATTCCCCAAGCAGTGCCAATCTGTACTAACACATCTCCTCCTGCCTACTGAGTCACTGTCTCTGCCTCCCATCTTTCTGCTGGACAACCAACAGCACAAACAGTCCCTGAGCTGGGCTCAGCATTGTCTTGTAAACTCCTGAAACCCCAAAAGCAAGAGATAGGTATGAGGAGACATGTATAGGGTGAACCATTAAACCCTCAATGTTTCATCTGTAAGTCCCAGAACCAAACTGATGCTGAGGACTCTAAAGCTCATTGCAGGTCTGAACCCCATCACCCAGTAAGACATCTACAGAGTGATGCCCCACCAGGCAAAACTCCACAGTTCTTTGACAATTCAGCCATGTTGCTCTTCTCTTGGCAATTCCTCCCCAGTTTTTATCAAGTTGTTCTCTCAATTTGCCTTCTAAAAATCACCTATAGGACATGCCTGCTCTTTATCAGCAGTTCACACTCTTGACTCTCCCTGAAATATTCTGTAGCTTCTTTACATCTCAGCCTTGTCTAAATGTGTGAAATCACACAAACCAGACAACCATGCAAACAAGTATGAATAATTACTGTTTAATTAATAACCTCAGTGTGTCTGGTATCAACAAGACAGTTACTCAGAGTGAATCTACACCCACAAACACGGGTCTGAGAACACAATAAAATGACTTGGGAACAGCTGTTAACCTGCTTTAGGAAAGGCTTATCATGGCATTAACATTAACCCTACAGAGCAATATACACTGGAGCTCTTCTTCAGCCCATTTTTCATTTGACTTACTAAAGAGCCTATTTGGGAACAGCCTCGAGAGCCCTGGCCAGGAATGGTGGATAATAGTGGGAACTCATTGGTATGAGCTCCTGCGTTCAGCCAGTAAAAGAATTTACATGCATTGTAACAGAACACTTAACACTTCCCATCACGCACTCTCTGCTGGAGAACAGCTAATTTTGAAAACATTCCCTTCTGTTTCAGAAGATCATTATCTAGTAAAGTTTATATAGAGAGCAGCAAGTGGATACAGAAATGAGGTATGGAACGGTCCCCTGGAACACTGGGAAGCAGACAAAATAAAAATCAGCTTTTTCCTACGTGCTAGGCTCTTGCTACAGCAGTTTCTCAATCTGTTGTCAATAAGATATCAGGAAGTGGCCTGATACAACTGAAAACAAGTTGATATAAAAGTTAAAAATAATACATATAAACCTACACATGCAAACAAGAAGACAACAAGATAACAAGAACTAAAAGTTTGAAGACGCATTCAAAGCATGGCCTAGTTTTTGTTTGGTTGTAAAAGAAAACAGCTATGAAAACACTGCATAATACT
>VYXD01003048.1:134037-146495 GCA_013397195.1 Hylia prasina | reverse complement strand
CCCGAGCCCGGCTCTGAGGCTGGGGCCGAGCCCGCGGCGGAGCCCAAGTCCGAGCCGCCGGCCGAGGCCGAGCCCGGCGCGGCGCAGGAGAACGGAGAGGCCGCGCCCGCCGCCCCGGCCGAGCCCGAGGATGAGATTTCCTTCAGCGACCCCGAGGACTTCGTGGACGACATCAGCGACGAAGGTGCGGGACGGGAGGAGCCGGGGGAACCCGTGGGGAGCCGGGGCCAGGCCGGGGAACGCTCTGCCCCGAGCCCCCGGGCCCGGCTGTGCCTCCGCCCTGGTGCTGGGCTGCTCCGCATCCTGCGTGCGCCTCTGCATCCCAGCTGTGCTTCTTAAAAGATGCTTTTTCTGAGTTATCTCTGCACCGCACAACGCTGCTGTTTTAAAAGCTCGTGTTAAAGGGGTTCTAAAATCGCTCTTACACCTCAGGTGTGGGCTGCCCTCTGGGTGGACTCATCAGCTCGTCTCCTTTCCTTTTGCCTCCATTAGTTAAACTCAGCCGTAGAAACAGAAGTTTTAAATGGTTGGTGTGTTCGGTACAAACTATATTTCATCGTTCTTGTTTTATCAATGCACCCACAATGAAATCTGTAGGTAAATAAGGTTTGATGAGAGTAACTGCTCCTGAAGATGTGATGTAGCTACTTTGTGACAAGAACACGGGGAAAAATCGTTTCTGGCAGTTAACAATGTCAGCCCAGGCTCTTTTAAAAGTAGTGGATATTGGCTGCCTTCAAATGGCAAAGCTGTTGTGTAACTGCACAGACAATAAATGTTTATAAATGGGCTTGCCATATAGAAGTTAGAACTCTAATTTAGTGTTTTTCAGATGTGCCTTTCCAGATAAATTTTCTTAGTTTTTGGATGGCAAAAGTACTTGTTTCCCCATTATTTGTTCAGCATTTGTGCTGTTTTAGGGTCTGGTGTGCGTGTGTTCTGTTGTAGGGTCTGTTACACTTCTCAAAAGGGGAAAGATGTTTCTAAAGCACAGGGTTGTAAATCAGCCAGTTATTTCAACTGGCAGTGGAATACGGGTGATACAGGTGCATTCTTGTGTTCCAGTCCTTTGCTTAGTTTGATAAAACAGCAGCCAAATATCCTAGATTAAGGAAGTGTTTGCTGTTCTCAGTTTAGCAGTCTGTGTAACAGCTCTTTGAACTTTTACATTTGTTTCTTAAAGCGACTTTGGCAAAATTGCCTTGGAGTTGGATTCTTTTTGTGAAGTGGCTGCTTAATACACTTTGTGTACATCTAGGATTGTTATGTTCAGTTCCTTCTTAGCAACTGGGCATATTTTCCGTTCCCACCCATTTTGTTGTTAATTAATTTGGTTAACTTCTCAGCTGTATGAAATCCAGTGTTAGTGGCTGAATTACAGCGTTTAAGTTTAGTCACTCTTGCTGGTCTGGCTTTCCATCTGTGGGTATTGCTTCCTGAGCTTCCTTTCTCCTTTGCCATTATTCTGGTGCCTCCCCAAGGAGAAAAGCAGCCCAGTGTGACCAAGGCAAGGCTCTTCCAATGCTCATGATAACACAGATCTTCAGGAGCACCTGTGAGATGGACCAGCTGCAGGACTGGCACCTCTCAGATCTTTTACTGCCTCTTCTTTTCCCCCGGAGTGGTGTTGGCGTGGGAGAACAGCTGATCCCAGTTACAGCACAAGGGATTGTTGGACAACCACTTAGACACCAGTGGGGCTTTAGTTCAGATAATGACAGTGGTCCTTAAAATACTGCCAGCTGAAGATAGCCCTGTACCCACCACACCCTGCTTCCCTTCTGGCTGCAGCAGGAGCTGGCTGAACCAGCTCCTTGCTCTTTGAAGATTCCTTTGTTCACAACTTGGAATTTAAGGGCACAGGGTGGGAATTTGTCTTCGGTCTGTTACAGTTGTGATTCAATACAGGGTGTTGCATTCCTGCTCAGGAATCTAAACATGCATTCCTTGGCCTACAAAGTCTTTTGTGAGAAGTGGCTATGAAAGAAATTACTAAAGGAGCCTTAAAAATAACCCTTTTGTGTCTTACTTTTGTTTTCTCCTTTTGCTTGTAGATTCCTGTGGAAAGGTCCTTTCAGTTTATATATTTTGTGTTGTTACTTGTTATTTGTAGTTCCTACGTGCACGTGGAGATGATATTTTTGAGTGATAAACATTACCAACAACAACGTTCTGTGAATGCTACATAATCTTAACTCATAATGGTAAATATTAGTGGTTCATGTTGCCCCAGATCAGTGGGGAGCTTCATGTGTAACCTGTTGAAGCTTAAAGTTGTTGAAAGCGACTTTTCAGTAGTTTGAAATTCAAAATAAGCATGTTTCTCATAATTCTTCACTGCTGGAGATCTTTCCAGTGATGTTTCTGGGCAGAAAAAATTCTTGAATTACTAAAGCATGAGAAATCTAAGGTCTTCAAAATATCAGCATAAACAACACCTTTTTTAGTTTGTTTTCATATTTTAAGTCTTTTTACGTGTATTTGGATTTTTCTTCCTAGTCTGTGCATGCTATAGATAGTCTGACTCTCCAAATTTTACCTAATTCAAAAGCATAGTGGAAGTCTAAATATGGCTTTCAGTGTCTTGCCTTGGACCTTCGTTTTTGTGCTTAATTAAAGGTTTAGATGAAGTGTCAGTTCTTAATTACAGTGATGCTGAACATGCAGAGCTTTGAATTATGCTAAAACTTGTGTAATTTGGGGGGGAGGTACAGGTTACATTTATTTTTATCAAAGTAATCTGCTTATAATTTGAGCAAGAGGACTGGTCAGAGGTCAGGTAGTAAATGATGCATTTGTCTGTGCTGTTGTCAGTTTTGAGGACTTTGTGAGCCAGTTCCATCTCCATGAAAAAACCTGATAGTGCCAGTGTTGACAGCCTCAGTGTGGAAGGTATGTTTTAGAGCAAGACTTCAAGAGTTGGGTGCTTAAAGTTAACCATGATACCACATAATCCTGTCACTTAGTCAGGATGTGCTGTTGTGCGTTCACTTCAGTTGTTTTTCTGACAGAACATTCATTCATTACCAAGTTTCTTAAATGATTCTTGAAATTTCTTGACATTTGAAGTCTCTCTGTTTTCTTACTCTTACTTTTCATTTTTGTCTTCCCTCCTTCATGATGTGAGCAGTGCCTGAGTTTCCTGTCTGTGCTGTCTTTGTAGAACTGCTTGGTGACATCCTGAAAGATCAGCCACAGGAGGCAGATGGAATAGACTCGGTGATTGTTGTGGATAATGTGCCCCAGGTGGGGCCAGACCGACTGGAGAAACTGAAGAATGTCATCCACAAAATATTTTCCAAGTTTGGTAAAATTATCAATGAATTTTATCCAGAAGCAGATGGAAAAACAAAAGGGTAAGTCATGATAACTCCAACAGGAAAAAGGACTGAGGCACTGCTCTGGCTTGTCTTTGATTGCTGGTGTCAATACTTCATGGGTGACCTCATAGTTCTTCTTCTACCTCAGCCTGTCAGTCCTGACATCAGTCTCAGTGACAAACAAGTTCCTGAGGGAACTGAGAAGCTTAATAGCTCATTAGGCTCCATAGTGGAGGCTGGTGGGGATTAATTATGGAAACAATTTAGCTGGGTTTGGAGACAGATTTTACTGCTACATAAGGAGTTTTTTCTTAGTTTTCTGCTATGGCAGAAATTAAAGGTCCTGTTGAGCTAAAAACTTAGTAGCAATGGCTGGACTGTTTGTTGCAAAATAGATTGTCAATATCTGTAGCATATATTCTGAGTATTGGAGGAATCCTTACTTCAGAAGGCATAAAAAGAGTTTTGTGGAGTGGAGGGATTGTTGCTTCCATAAGGTCAGCATGAAGATTATTCTGTCTCTCAGTGCTCATACCTCTGTTTGAGACACTGATGGTGTTGAGGATACCATTAGTTGTGAGTCTGCTGGGCTCCAAGCTTGGTATATTAAGTGGCCAGAAGGCAGCTGAGCTCTGTATTTGAAAAACAACAATGATGCTTTGATATGCCTGAATTCCTAAACGTGACCACTCAGCTGAGAAGAGCTGTGGATGTAACCTGCATGTTCCTGTCCCTCACTGTTGCCCTGGTTGTGTTGAGCTTGCATTCTCTGCTGTGTCTGGCCCATTTCAGAAAGGTTATCAGATTAATTGAGGTCAGGCCTAGAGAGCTAAAAAATGTTTATGAGCCTGTGGCCAGAATGGAAATTAATTTGCTTTTGACCGTAATGTGTTAGAGACAAAACAAGAAGTGATCTTGTACATGCTCTGTACTGAATTCCTAATTCATCCCCATTGTTTGTTTATTTTGAGCCTGTTGTGTAGTCAACAGTGCCTTGTACTTTGGTTTTCCTTCCTTGCAGGTACATCTTCCTGGAGTACATGTCTCCCTCCCACGCCGTGGATGCCGTGAAGAACGCAGATGGATACAAACTGGATAAGCAGCACACTTTCAGAGTCAACCTCTTCACAGACTTTGACAAGTGAGTGCAGCAATTGTGTGTTGTCTGTAGATTTGGGAATTCTAATCCTGAATGCCTGCATGGAGTGTAACCAGCCCAATTGCTCTTTCAGGTACATGACAATCAGTGACGAGTGGGAAATCCCTGAGAAACAGCCATTTAAGGATTTGGTAAGGAATTTTTGGAAAAGTGGAAGGAATATGCAGCTTAATAATAAATGGTAACTTCATTGCTGAGATGTTCATATGAAAATAGAAACTATGTGTTAATGTTGTTGTAAATAGCAGTGCTGGTTGCATGCTCCTGTTCCTTCATGCTCACCATCATGCAGTGATGGGAGGAACTTGGTGCTTCTGCTTGATAGTTACACATAGTGTGAAACCTAATTTGCTCTTATTATTTAAGAGTGAATAATAATTTTGCATGAGTCATTTCAAAACAGACTTTTAAAAGCATCTTTTATATTCTTAATTGTTTGAGGCAAACTTTGGTGTTTGTTACCAGTTGCTTTGTAAATAGTCCGGTGGAAGAAAGAAGTTTGTTTTTCCTTTAAAAACCAAATGCCAAATGACTTCTTGTTTAAAATAAGTATTAAACATCATCAAAACACCTTGAAGATCCACCTGTTTATGGTGTGCTCTTAGCCTCCAGCATGCACTAATTGGAATTGTTTAATTTCACTTCAAAAACTTGTTTGCAGTGGTAAGACCCCAAAGTTGCACTCTCTGGTAAGACCAGCTTCCACCTGCCAAGTTCTAATTTGTGGAACTTGTTGACTTAGCCTTTGGCTCACTGATAGTCTTTTGTTCTGTTTTTCTCAGGGGAATCTCCGATACTGGTTGGAAGACCCTGACTGTAGGGATCAGTACAGTGTGATCTTTGAGTCAGGAGACCGGACATCCATTTTTTGGAATGACATCAAGGAACCTGTTCAAATTGAGGACAGAGCAGTGAGTGTCCTGGAAGTGCTGGAGATTGCAGATACACTGCCAATCTCCTTCGTTTTGTGACATTGCAGCTTTTTAATTAAAAAAAAAGACTTTTTCCCATTGCTGAAATAATTTTTTCTTCCTTGTGAAGAGTGGTGAAATCACATTCTTTAGAATTAGACTTAGCTGCTTAGGTAAGAGAACTGTGAAGTGAACTTTTTAAGAGTTTGTGGGTTTTTTTTTGGTTTTTTTTTTAACTGGTTTATGATGCCCATTAGTTTCCTTCATCTCTCTGTTATAGGTGATTCAGAAAGACCTGAGAATGCAAAGTCAGAGTTTGAGGAGGCACTATTCATTCGAGCTGAATATGTGCTTATGTTTGCTGCTTCAGATGACTCCTTGCTTTTGTGCTGACCACAGAGGTGTTAAAGAGGAATAGCTGGTTTGGTAATGGCATAAAAAAGAGAGAGTTAGTCTGCCTGTGTGCTGCAGGCACTGGACTTGCTGGGAACTGTAAGGACCCAGGAGCATTTTCCATAATAACCATTGTGCATTACAGTAGGAGGAAGTTGGCTCTGGGATGGTGAGAATATTTGCTCATCACCATGGTCTCTGGCTGTGGTCTGTATTGCTGAGATCTCTCTAACTTAGCTGAAGGTCCCAAGCTGTGTTGTTTAGGAGTTTGAAGTACTTACCCTTTTGAGAACAGTGTGTTCTTAGCAAGGCTGAAAGAAGGAAATCCAGGGTGTTAGGTGGGTTTAATTGTTACTACACAAAGGATGTGACTGTACCTGAAAAACATCTCTGGTGATCTGTAAGCTGAAAAGGTCTGACTGACAACCTGAAAAATAGGTACTGGGCATTGTGTGCACAAAATAAAACTCCACAATTATCACAGATCCTGAGATCTTCACTTAGTAAAAGGTTTTACAAATTGTGCTTCTACAAGCCACGCATTAATTCTTTCCCTTTTAGGGATACAGCATGAAGTTAAACTTGTGTGTGTACTTCTTTTTTGAAATCCAGAGGTGGACAGAGACCTACGTGCGCTGGTCCCCCAAAGGCACCTACCTGGCTACATTCCACCAGAGAGGCATTGCTCTGTGGGGTGGAGAGAAGTTCAAGCAGATTCAGAGGTTCAGTCACCAAGGAGTGCAGCTGATTGACTTCTCACCCTGTGAAAGGTACAGAGCATCACAGTGGTTTGGGCTGAGGGGTCAGAAGCATGAGGCATGAGCAGCATCCTCCAAATCTGGAGTGCTGAAATGAATTTCTTGAGATTTTTTAGCATTAAAGAGCTCTGGAAAGAAGGATTAAATAATTTCAGGACTGAGGTGCATTTTCATTTGAGTTTGCAAGTAATGCATTTGGAAGCAGTTGGGTTTTATGCTTTTTTGTATTAAAGAGATTATTTACCTTTCAATGGAGAAGCCCAGCATCCCTGTAAGTTGGGTTGGATAAGGTCAGTGATTTATGTTTGCTTTGAAACCAGCATTATTCATATGTCAAAACTATATAGTAGGTAACAGTGTATTTGGTGAATTTCCCTCCCTTGTAACATCAATGTCAAAGACTTGCACATAAATTGAGAACCTTTTCAGCCAGAGGGATGCCAGGGAAACTTTCTCCTCCTTTATCATCCTGTTCTTATTTTTCCCCTCCCCTGAAAAATCCCATTAGAGAAACTGCTGTTTAAAAGTGCCTGGTATTTAAATACTACTTGGATGAAAGCCTGCTGGTACTGGCAAATTAGATGAGGTTTCACTAATGAATTGGATTATTTCTTTTGTAGGTATTTAGTGACCTTCAGCCCTTTGATGGATACACAGGATGACCCTCAGGCTATCATCATCTGGGATATTCTGACTGGCCAAAAGAAGAGAGGATTCCACTGTGAAAACTCAGCTCACTGGCCTATTTTTAAGTAGGTTGAGAAACAGAATTAGAGTAGAGAGTTGTGGTCTCAGACTTCATTTAATAAAAAGGCAGTTCCAATTTAATATTTTTTATCTTTCTTGGTTAGATGGAGTCATGATGGTAAATTCTTTGCTCGAATGACTTCAGATACCCTCAGCATCTATGAAACACCTGTAAGTTCTTGCCTTTTTTGCGTAATAATGAGAGTAGAAAGTATGTGTGTAAGTGTAAGAATGTTACTAACTTAAAAAATCATCCTTTTCTCATCTTTTAGTCCATGGGTTTGTTGGACAAAAAGAGCTTGAAAATCAATGGGATAAGGTGAGTCTATTCCCTTGTAATCATAACTTTGCTCTTTAGCTGGAATCTTTTAGTCTGGAGATTTGTTGTGGCAGGAGGAATCTTTAGACTGTTGCCTGGAGCAGAGAGCTTTACATGTTGAGGTGGGCAAATTAGACAAAGTGGCAAAAGGAAATGGAAAACACTCCACTGGTTGATGAACACACTTGGTAGATTCTGTGCTTTGAAATCCTCTTGGTGATGCTGCTTAATCCAGGGTCTAGCTTGGAAGTTCTGTTCCTTGTCTACAAAACCAGACTGGAATGCATTTTGTTAGGGAATATTTCCCTAACAAGGTGGTTGTGCTGGCTTAGAGCAGTGTGCTGTGTCTGCACAGGGCACATTGACTCCTGTGAGAGTTTTTAAAGTACCTCTCTGTAAAGCAGCAAGAAAATTAAGTGTACCCAGGTGCAAGAAGATGGTCTCCATGGTAATTCAATAGGGGGGGTTTTTTGTTGCTAGATCTTTGGCAGTTACTCTGTGTGTAACCCTTGCTTTTTGGTGAGATGTACTGATGAGACAACACTAATGATATAGCAAATTTAAACAGCTGCTTAGAAATCTGTTTTGGTATCATTATTAAATGGCCCTCAGTTATGTGTCTGTGCCTGTTTATTACTGAGAGTTGATCTTTGTCTGCAACATTCAGATGCTATGAGGAAAGCGCTTTCAGCTTGTAGTATCCCTGACTGAAAATTAAAATGGCATGTCTTTAACTTTGTTCCTGTAGAGACTTCTCGTGGTCTCCAGGTGGTAACATAATTGCTTTCTGGGTGCCTGAGGACAAAGACATCCCAGCAAGGGTGACTTTGATGCAGCTGCCTTCTAGACAAGAAATTCGTGTGCGGAATTTGTTCAACGTTGTAGATTGTAAACTGCACTGGCAGAAGAATGGGGACTACCTGTGTGTGAAGGTGGACAGGACTCCCAAAGGCACACAGGTACATGGATTCTGATTTTATTGGGAAATTTTGGTTCTGTCTCATGCTTCCTTTTCTTACAGTTACTGTCTTTAAGTGAAGGCAGTGTAAATTATATCATGTCAAACCTATTTTTATTATGTTTTTGATTCGAATTTGAAGCATATGGAAAACAAAATGTGTGTAATTATTTGCATCTAGGATTTGCTTTGATTTTAGTGGCCTCTTGGTCTCTGAGAGGTCTGTGCCTCACCTCTTCTCCTGCTAACAATTAAGCAGCTGTTGAACATCATGTAGATCAAGCTGCATAATGTGCCACATGTTCATCTGTCTTAATTAAATTTTATAACAGTGTGGGGGAAAAAAAGGCTTTTCTACAATTCTGAAGTTAGTCTTTATCAGAACAAATTTGGAATGTTTTTGGTAAGGAGGCATATTGTATTTATCTGCTGTCATTAAAAGATTAAACCTTGACTCACTCTCATCCTGTGTCCTCACAGGCTAATTGTGGAGTTGTCCTTCTGTGCCTAGTGATAAAATTATTTACTCTGCTGGTTTTGTGCTGGGTAATGAGCTGATTTTGGCCTTTACAGGGAGTAGTGACCAACTTTGAAATATTCCGCATGAGAGAGAAACAGGTGCCAGTGGATGTGGTGGAAATGAAAGGTAATGCCAAGTATTTCCTTACTTTAGAGCTTGAACTTTTCTGTAGCTTGTGTCCGTCTTAGAAATTCTTGTCAACATATGACATGATTAGTAATTCAACCCTTTGGAAAAGAGCTGGATTTTCATGTTGCAGAATGTCTTACGTAAAAATGAGACATCAAAACTTCTGTTGCTGTTTGTGCTTGTGACTGACTTGAAAAATGACAGAACTGAAAATGTGCTATTAATAGAAATGGTAGGGCTGATAATATGAATATGTTTGTAGATGATGGAAGTCTCAGCTATAGTTAGAAACACTTCCCCTGCAATTGCCTTACCAACCTGTGTTTTAAAAGGAAGTCTGTTAACTGATGGGTTCCCTCTCTTCAGTATCTTGGTTTTCTTTGGTAACTACTTGAAATCAGAGGTTTGTATTGTCTTTTAACAGAGTTTTGAATCCTCTTGTTACAGAAAGCATCATAGCCTTTGCTTGGGAACCAAATGGAAGCAAGTTTGCTGTGTTGCATGGAGAAACTCCACGAATTTCAGTTTCCTTTTACCATGTTAAAAACAACGGGAAAATAGAACTCATAAGTAAGTGAAAAACAAGTGAGAAGTGCAGATACTAAACATTTTGCATGGTAATAGATGCACTAAACTCAAAGTTGCAACTGTTTCTGATGTTTTGTGAGATGTTAGTGGGGTTGATGCTTGTAATTGATGGCATTGGATTGAGATCTTTTTCTGAATTTGCCTTGCTTCTTTTCAGAAACATTTGACAAACAGCAGGCAAACACGATATTCTGGAGTCCCCAGGGGCAGTTTGTAGTCTTGGCTGGCCTCAGAAGGTGAGTGTTGCACAGGTTGCTGAATACCACCACATTGATTTTAAAAGAGGACAAGAACTACAGTATCTCACCAAGAAGTGTTTGGTGTGCCTGTCAGTGTTCATTGCTGGAATTCTGACAGAGCTGTGCAAAAGCAAAGACAGTGCAGAGATGCAACTTCATGATGTATCTTAGTCCTTTGCAGCTTTACTTCCTATTTTTGCCACATCAAATGAAGAATGCATTTTTCAACAGAAAAGTGCACATTTAGGAACACTCTTCAGCTGTTTAATACTGACTCTGAGCCAATCCAGGTTGGACATGCTTGTGGCTCTTGCAATGCATTTGTTGTCATCACCTTGTGCCCTTTCATGGGCAATACCTGTTAATGGCAGTGCTGCTTTGTGAAAGAATTATCAAGAAAGTTTTGCTTTAGAGCAAGTGAAAATTACTGTTGTTAGCCAGTCAAGTAATAATTTGCTTTCATGTGCTTTCAAACAAGCACAGCTGTTCATATTAGAAACCTTTTCTTGAATCTCTTCTTCACTACTGTGTCTAAGCATATGATTGCTAAACTTTGGCTGTAGCTTGCCCAGAGCGTGTTTTCACTGACTTTAACCCATTTTATTCATATTCTTAAGGGTCCCTGAACATAGAAACAGAACATTGTTCCTACATGGTGTTTTGTTTTTATCCACCACGTTCCTTTCCAGCCACAGAGACTGATAAAAACCTGTCTCTTGGCTGCTGTGAGAATTTGTTTGCAATGAGGAGTTGTAGAGGTGCAGCTTGTGAAATGTTTTTAAAAGCCCAGGCTGTGCTGATGTGTAAAGCAATGGGTTTTTTTTTTGCCTGTGCAGCATGAATGGTGCCTTAGCATTTGTTGACACGTCTGACTGCACCATGATGAACATCGCGGAGCACTACACGGCCTCGGATGTGGAGTGGGACCCCACGGGCAGATACATTGTCACCTCTGTGTCTTGGTGGAGCCACAAGGTACTGCTGCACCTCTTCCCCACCCCTGCTTGCTCCCCCAGTGGTATTGGAAAGGGCTGTTGATCAGGAGGAGAACATGAACACCTGTCACTGGCTGAATGATCTCCACCCCAGTTTCAAACATTTATTTCTGAGCATGCCAGTGCTAAGTTAAAGCTTGTTTTGGCTGAGCTGCTGCACTGCTCTTCTAGGTGGACAATGCATATTGGTTATGGACCTTCCAAGGCCGTCTGCTTCAGAAGAACAACAAAGACAGGTTCTGTCAGCTGCTCTGGAGACCACGACCAGCTACCCTGCTCAGCGAGGATCAGATAAAGGTAGGGTATTCCAGGGGCTTTGTGTGACATGGATTTGGTCTGTAAAACATACTTGGTGTACTCTCTCTTCTTGAGACTGAGGTTTGTTACACAGCTGCCTTTTGCCCTGAATGTGTGAATAGACACATTGGACCTCACTTCTGGGAATGTCTGCAGATATTAACTGTATTATAAGCTCAAAATAGAAGTGGTTACCAGCTGTTCTTACAGTTAGGGTATGATGAAAGGGCATGAAGAAGAGTAAGTTGAATTTTGTTCTTCGGCCTTTGCTAGTTGTATGTGTACAGAAGCACTTACATGATCTATAAGTCAGGAGGCACAAAATTATAGTGAAGGGAAATTGCCTCTCAGAGAGAGGTTTTTCAGAAAGGCATAGCCTGCTTAGGCCTACCAAAGGAGTTCTTAGAGAGAGATGATGGTTGTAATTGCTAGTCTGATACTCCAGCTGAAATAAAATTTCCTGTTTCACAGCAAATTAAGAAGGATCTGAAGAAATACTCCAAGATATTTGAGCAGAAGGATCGCCTGAGCCAGTCCAAAGCTTCAAAGGCAAGACACTTTCAAAATATATTCTGGATTAAACTCTTGTAGGCTATCCTTAGTTCTACTGATGATACGTAAGTTACGTTTCCTGTATTAAAAGTGTTCATTTGATGGTTAGAATTAGTCCAGTGGGTAGTGCAGAGAGGTGATACTCTAAAGAGTCTGGAGAGGAACTGGTGTTATGTCGTTAAGCAAAGGTGGTAACATTTTGGAGTTCTTAGCATGCTGCTGCATGAGCCGGTGTTTAAATTAAGAAAAGCTCTTTCAATTAGAAAAAAGGACACCTCACCAAAATATCATTCTGATTAGAGAAGAGAATCTTGTTTAAGTCAGTGGAAGGTGTTTATGAGGGCGCGGTTTGGCTCTCGGGGATGCCGGGGTGCGGGCTCGGCTCGGTTTAACCCCTTCCTGCCCCCGCAGGAGCTGGTGGAGCGGCGGCGCACGATGATGGAGGAGTTCCGCAAGTACCGCAAGATGGCGCAAGAGCTGTACCTGGAGCAGCGCAACGCGCGCCTGGAGCTGCGCGGGGGTGAGGGACGGGACCGGGCCTCCTCTGGCCCCTGCGGCTTCCCGGGCCTCCTC
>VYXD01003048.1:112487-127003 GCA_013397195.1 Hylia prasina | reverse complement strand
GGGCTGTACCTGGGCACAGGTGAGCTCTGGGGCTGTACCTGGGCACAGGTGAGCTCTGGGATGTGCCTGGGCACAGGTAAGCTCTGGGGTGTACCTGGGCACAGGTGAGCTCTGGGGCTGTACCTGGGTACAGCTGAGCTCTGGGCTGTGCCTGGGCACAGGTGAGCTCTGGGCTGTGCCTGGGCACAGGTGAGCTCTGGGGCTGTGCCTGGGCACAGGTGAGCTCTGGGCTGTACCTGGGCACAGGTGAGCTCTGGGCTGTACCTGGGCACAGGTGAGCTCTGGGGCTGTACCTGGGCACAGGTGAGCTCTGGGCTGTACCTGGGCACAGCTGAGCCCTTATGATGGGCACCAAGGGACTCTGCTGGGTACCCCATGGGCCACAGGAGCCTCTGGCTCTCCTGGTTCATGTGCAAGCCCTTTGCTTTCAAATGCTGCAGAACTCCTGCCTTTCCTGAGACACAGCAGGGATGCAGCTTCCCGTGCAGTGGCACTTCTTTTTTATCAGTTCTGCATCTTCCACCTCTTGTTCACCTCTGTAAGAGGCAGGAATTGCAGAAGGCTCCCCCTTACCTCTTCTACATTGCTACATCTATTTACATATTTTTATTGTGGCCTTGTTATTTACCTTCATTTTTGATGTAAATCCCATTATTTTTTATTGTGCTTCAGCTGATCTTTCTCTGAACCCTTCCTGAACACACACTAATTCTGTAATATATCTTGTCTCCACCACAATAATCACGTGGTAGCAGCCCTCAGAAGCAAAGAGAGCATGAATCTCCTTCTCCCCTTTATGGATTACAAATGCAATTTTTGTTTAGCACCTTACTTGTGAAATACCTTTTCCTTTTTTTTTTTTTTTTTCCTTTTCTATTTTAGAGCCTCCCTTAATCTCACAAGGATATCAGATTTATTTTTATACAGCTTATTCAGACTTGCATCATCTTCCCCAAGATCTATTTTCTCTAATGGAAATCTGAGAAGGAAATGTGCATGACATTAGTCTGAGTAACTTCTGTCTATGAGAATGCTTTCCTCTTAATAATGCAAATAACTGCAATTATGGAAGCAAATTAATTGACTGGGCAGTCAAAGTACTTAAATTTCCTGGTGTGTTTTGATTTGCATTCATGTTCCCTGCTATTTTTACTCCCAGCTGAACTCATTTAGAACTGCTTCTGTCTGCTTATTAATCCTAACTCAAAATTGACTCTGCTTGTGGCTTGTTATATTTTAATGCCTCCATGAAACAGCAGAAGATTTGTGCTTTTAGCATACTGCTAGTTAGACAAGGCATTAGCTCCAGACTGGGAAAGGAGGACTCTTGGACGCATAAATACACTGTGTGAGCAAATCTGGCTGTTACATGAGCTCGGTAAAAGGGGCCTGAAAGTGTGACAGGACAAACTTCTCAAGGAAACAGGCTGACCTCATTCTCCAGGCTCTGCTCCTGCCTGTCACACTTGCCTGTGCACGTGATTACGTGTCGGTCTGTCCTATGCAGGCAAATGCCCACCAAGGACATATCAGGAGTTCCCTTCACAGTTTGTTTTTGTGTTGCTTCAGTTTCTAAAGCCTGAGTGAAAATGAAAGAATTAAAAAAAAACCAACAACAACGAAGTAATTCTGGTAATTGAAAACTTGCAGATCAAAGAGATACTCGTTAGAGACTTGGAATTTAGCAGGAAATGCGAAAGAAAAAGAAACCCCGAAGTTCTGAAGTTTCCTGAACCCCATGGGCACCTGTCCTGGACACTTGTCTCTCTCCTGGGGCACCACGGGGGTTATTCTGTTGGTCTGTGCTCTAATTGCTTATCTAACAATCTGTTTACGTGAGAAAGCATTAAAGCTGCTCTGGAGAAGGGGGCACAGGGTTCTCTGTCCTCCCCTGGAGCATCTCCTTGTGAGCCCTCTCGGTGGAGGAGAAAGAACCCCATTCTCCACAGTAGCTATACACTGTGATCATCATGTACTGAAGTAAGTAATAAAGGACTGAGAAGAAACAGAATTGTTCTGAAACCTGCTGCAGCTCCTTTCTCAGCTTTGCTTTTTTCCTTAATAAAAGCCAGACACGGAATGAAATTTCTGTCCTTGAGCAATTCAGATATTTCCCTCAGTCCTTCTGCACAAAAGGCTTCAGGCAATTTTGCTGCTGAGGAACCTATTTTCTTTCATCGCTCCTCTGTCTGAATCTTAGCTGAAAATCGAGGAAAGAGGTGCTGTCCCTCCCTCCCTGCCTGCCCGGGGTCTGTGTCCCTGCAGGCTCTGCTCTTACCCAACTCCCGCCACCGTTCCGCTGCTCAACGGCCCTTCCAAGGATTTTGCAGCTCTCCAGATTGCAGAAGTTGCTACATCAGTTGCAAAACCCAAAGTCTGTCGGGCTCAGCCCTGCGCCGATGAGCGCTTTGAGGCAAAGCCGTAGCGCAGCGTTGCTCTGGCCGAGGGATGGTGCTGTGAGGAATCCCGACAGGCTGCTATCCAAACGCACACCTAGAGGTTCTCCCTCTGACTATCCCATCACAGAGGGTGGTCCTGATGGATCCAAGCCATCTCGTGAGATAACAGACCCTGAGGAAAAACATTTGTGGTTTTGATCACACAGCAGCCCAGGTAACAGCCCTCCATTTTTTTAAAGGTTTAACATTAGAATTGTTTGCCCTGCTTAGATAAATGTTTCTGGCAGGTGACCAGAACTGCACAGCCCAGGGGCCACTTGTCACCCAGATAAAATGTGACAGTGCTGAAGGTGAGCGAGCTGTGAGGGTTTTCCTCTTGCTAGAGAAGTGTGGTGCTGGTTCTGCTCTCCCTCCCCCACTGGCCCTCCCCAGGTGCAACACACCTGAGCAGGGGTGAAGAGCTTTGTCTCCCGAGCTCTCTGGTGAATGAGGTCGCTGTCACTTGCTGGCTCTGTGGTTTTACAGGCTCACCAAGGGAGCTCTGGTGCCCTCACTGAGCTGTTTTGCAGACTGGGGAAAGGTGAACTGGGAGGATTTAACCACGGTGTGACTGCAGCCTTGCTTCTCACAGCAGCTCAGTCACCTGTGTTCTCTTTCACGCGAAACTTCACCCTTGTGCTACCTAAGACATCTTCGGAAGCGCAGTGGCACTTCTCAATAAAGGTCAGGGAGTGAATTTATTCCTTTCTTCAGCAGACACAAAAACCCCAAAGCATTTCATGTTCAGAGTCCAATAATGATACTGAAGGATATTTCTTTCAGTAGGTTTCTGCATCTTGCCTGCCTTTAGAAAATTCAATAAACCTCTGTGCTTTTCTGCTCATTCTTATGATGTATCAGAATTCAAACAGCTTGTGAATCCTTCCAGAGCCCAGGAAATTTCTAAAACATAGTGAGAAAATCACAGGGAATGTAATTAGGTATAGATCATTTGGACAGCTGTTGTGCCTGACCAAAAGTCTGTGCTTTTTTTTGACTGAATTAGGAGGAAGTGTATATGTCCACAAAAAAGAGCCTGATAGAAGGAATAATTTCTGGCTTCAGTGCAACCATTTTTGCATGTGGTCCAACAGGTAAAGTAGTCCCTGTAGCTGTTCTGCTTGAGGAATAAAATACAGCTGTAAAAACCACAAATATAGAGCCAATTAAGTGCTTACTGTGAGGACAAGGGTGAAGAGTTAAAATACCATTCCCACTGGGAGGTGTGGACCTCACTTAAATGCTGAAGTAACAGTGAAGCTGCCATGTTAGAAAAGTCACTTAATTGAGGTAGAATTCAGCGGAGACAAATCTTCCCATTAGAAAGGAGGAGGTGATAAGGGCATGCGTGCAATGCTGGAGGCTGATCTGGGGAGAACAGATGTAGCTGTGGCAAGCATTTACAGACTACAGCTCTAGCTCTGAACACCGAGGTGAGCAGTTAACCTCCCTGTCTGCCCATCTGCCAGTCCTCTTGTCACCCTTTTTGGATGGCACACACTGTCTCTCTCCTCCAGCAGTGTCACTGTGGGGTGAGACACTGGGGGAAATTATGGGGTGAAGGACAAAATCAATAGGAAGCCAAGCATCATTTTTTGGGGAAACTTGCTCATGTGGCAGTTGGGCTTTGCTGCTGCTCTGTGTCTGGAACAGGAACAGGGACAGGAAGGATCTGTTCATTTTGCCTCTTAGAGGATTAAGAAAGGAGTTTCTATAGGCTTAAAGAAATTCTGTAGGTGTGGGTCATATATCTCTAAGCTCGCAGGTGACCAGTGAGTTCTTAACTTAATGCCTTTGAATGTTTCATCCCTTCTATAAGATTTGGCTGAAATTGGACAATAAATTTTTTGAGGCAGGAGGAAGGAGGACTGAGAGTGACTGTGTGCTGTCATAAGTTGTCTCTCCCTTAGGAAATCAGAAAGGTTGCAGACACGCTCTATGCCACACTGGTTATTTTATGGATACTTTACAACCTCATTTATGAACCTGGCCTCAAGCCTTGGTGCTGAGCTCTCCCTGCTGCTGCATGACAGATGTGTTTTGTGGAGGATGGGGGGGAGGAGGAGACATGGAGGGAAAGGCAGGCTCCTCTCGTGGGCAGAATTGAGACACTGCCAGTGCATTTGCGCAAATTGCGATTTTCTTGCAAAATTCTTCTTTTGTAGCAAGTTAATTACTTATTGATTTTACTGTTGATGGAGAGAGAGCCTAATGAATGGTCTTTTACCAGCACTCCCTTCACTCCTAATTGGGATTCTCCACTAGAATCTCAATGAACTGCAGGGTACCCAGCCACGGTGGTTGCCCCTGCACCATAAAACCCTGTCACATCCACATTAACCACACCAACACTGCATCTCTCCAGGACTCCTGAGGGGCAACAGCAGGACTGCAATGATTGCACACATCAGCCCAGCCAGCGCCTCCTTTGAAGAATCTCAAATGACCTTGTTCTCTGCCAGTCGAGCAAAGAACAGTGAGACACAGGTACCAGAGCAAACAATTCCCAAGGAGATGGACCTTAAAGGTTTGGTGAGGTGCTGAGGCCCTGGCACAGATTGCCAGAGAAGCTGTGGCTGCCCCTGGAGCCCTGGAAGTGTCCAAGGCCAAGCTGGACAGGGCTTGGAGCAACCTGGGACAGTGGAAGGTCTCCCTGCCCATGGTAGGGGGGGGAACAAGAGGGGCTTTCAAAATCCCTTCCAACCCAAACCATTTTATGATTCTATGACTAAAAGCTTGCAAGTGGAAATAGAAGATGCAGTGGATGAAGGATGAACAGACTTCAGGAGTGGGCAGTGCAGGTTGGTGTAGAGGTGTGAATGAGAGAGGAAATACAGATGAAGGGAACAGTGGAAAGCAAATTGTGTGAGTTGTAGATGAGAAGAGAAATATGAAGGTGAAAGAAACAAGGAAGAATAATGGAAAGGCAGAGGATTATATGCCAGGTATGGATGTGGGGAGATCAAGTAGCTGAGGGAGAGGGTTGAGAACCAGGAGAAGGAGAAAAGTGCAAAATCCTCGGGGTTCTGCAATGTAGAGCCAGGAGCTAGAACAGCTCTGGGGTTTCTGGAGGGAAGAGAGTGGGAGAGGGGCTGTGTGTGGGGTTGTGGTGGTGCTTGGTGGGTCTCTCGTGGCTGAGGAAGCTGCCTCAGCAATGCTTGTAGAGGGCACAGTGGGAAGCACAGTCCGACAGGCAGTGGAGGCAGGTGGGGGAGCTGAAGTTGTTTTTCTGCATGAGCCTCTCTGTGTGACTCTGGGTATCACCCTCCTCAGCATCTTCCTCAGCCTTAAAATGTGTTAAATTTCACAAAGCTGCCCTTGAAAGGGGATTTGACATCAAATGGTGGCATTTGCTGTGGGGAGTGCTGTCTCTCACAGGGAGGTGACCGAGTTTGTAGCCTGCGTCACCGCGGGCTCTGAGGCTGTGTCAGGACACCGAGCTCTGCTCTATGGTCCACTGAATGTAATTTAAAAAAAGAAAAAAATAGAGAGACGGGCAAGGTGAAGATTTTAAAACACTGATTGTTCTGCCCCAGGGATTGTTCCTTTTGTATGTGAGTCTGGCAAGAAATGAAATAAAAATAGTCAAGTTCTCTGACAGACTATACATGAGATATAATGGGCCTCTGCTACCAACAGCCAAGGTTATTTCTAGATAATAAGCACCAAAACCAGATACCTTTTTCCTTTTGGTGTGTGCAAAGGCAGAAGAGGTCTCCCTGCAATGCAGTTTCCCCTTTATATTCACAAAAGCATAGCAATGAGCCCTAGTTATTGCTAGTAATGCAATCATAAAGCTGTATCAGATTTCCTCAGCACATAATGAACTTGACAAGACTGCAAAAAGAAGCAAAGTCCTATAAAGGAAGGTGTTATAACATGGGGCCTCATCCTAGAGTAGTTTTTGGGGGGATTTCACAGAATTTCACCTGGCCTAACGTCAGATCAGAAATGTATTCCCTTGCAGCCAAGAGGCACCAAGGGCCTGAGGCACACAGCAGCCAGGTAATGAACACCTTGAGGGCACAGCTGATCAAAGCTATCAGAGAGTAAAGAGAGATGTGTCACAGCCTGATGGAGCAGGAAAACACCAACACTGAGCTGCATGTGGATACCTGCAGGCACCTCTTAACAACTGCTGAGTGAGAACCTCCTTAGCTTCCAACACGATGTATACTTGGACCTCCAAACTCAGCAGGAGAAGCTATAGCTCCATAAAGCAACCAGCACACAGAGCATCGAGTTTAGGCTCAAGACTAAAGTATAAATGGGAAATGTCTCACTTCTTTTGGTCCTAATTCTGGACTTGTGTTTTAAGGGAAAAGCTGGGTGGAAGCACAGCCTGGATTGGTCCTTCCCTGGTCCAGTCACTCAGTGCTTTTGAAGTGTTTCCATTTGGATGCAGTGCCTCTAGGCATGATTCCCTGCCAGAAAAAGCAGCAGCATCTTTTCTTCTGGATAAACTTATAAGAGGTGTCAGTTCCCTATCATTAGTTACCCACCTAATGCCTCTGTAAATTTTATAGAATCATAGAATGGTTTGGATTGGAAGGGACCTTAAAGATCATCTCATTGCAATCCCCCTGCCATGGATAGGGACACCTGCCACTGCACCAGGTTGCTCTAAGCCCCATCCAGCCTGGCCTTGAACACTTCCAGGGATGGGACATCCACAGGTTCTCTGAGCAACCCTCACCAGTGCCTCACCGCCCTCCCAGTAAGGAATTTCTTCCTAACATCTAATCTAACCCTGTCTCTGTCAGTTTGAAGTTGTTCCCCCTATGTCCTGCCACCTATGTGCCCTTGTAAAAAGTTTCTTTCCATCTTTCTTTGGGTACTGGGAGTTCTGGTTCCTTAGAATTTGGGTCATTTATGGTTAAAACAATCTTGAGGACATTAAAGATATTCAACAAGTACCTGTGAATAGGCAGTAATTTGTGCTGGATGTTCTTTCCACAAATATATCACATAGGAGGCAAAGGGAGGAAGGTAACTGTGCTCTTTTGCATGGTTTGTCCAGCTCCAGAGAAGGCTCAGCTAATTAATTCTGCTGTTGTCATGGAACAAGAGGCTGTGCAGACACAATGAAGGGCTATGCATCACTAGAGCTATGTCACTGTGTCCCAGGAGTTCTTTTTTTTTTCCTGGCAGCTGGGAACCAGAGAAGGCTCTGGATGCATGGAAGGATGATATGGCATCAAAGCAGGAGAAAGGAGGAAACACTGAGGAGGAAGATGGGGATGTCACAGATTCACATGAACCTCAGGAAGTTGCAGCAGCAAGAGAAGAGATCAACCTGCTGCTGGCAGAGAAGCACAGGATGGTGGCTCTGAAGGTGAGGAGGGAAAGGTGCCCTCAGGGTTGCCAGTCTGGCCTCTGCCTGGTGGTGCTTGAGGGCAGGAGGTTCAGAGGTTCATGTGGGTTTGTGCTGGCACCATAAAAGCAGTGAGGCACCTGACTCCTAAATACTTCAGACTGCTGAAGGAAGCAGCTTAGGAACACTGATGTTTGCAACCTGCTTCTGTCCCTGTGGGTTTCAGGATGAGGGAAAAGCACACCTTGAGCTTGTGCACCCGTAAGTGAGCTAATTCACAGAATCACAGAATATTCTGAGTTGAGAGGGATCCACAAGGATCATTAAGTCCAACCCTTAAGTGAATGGCCCATACAGGGATCAAACCCACAACTTTGGCATTATTAGCGTCATGCTCTGAAAATTCTCCCCATGTCCAATGTGTTGCTAATTACTTTTAGTGATTATTTTCTGGTGGTTAACATTTGGAAGATCCTCTAGGCAAGGACCCTGCATCTATGTATATCTGCCATGACAGAAATATGGCGGCTGGTAGTAAAACAAGGAAAATACCAAATAGTTTTTCTAGATTTTACTTTAATCTCAGCATGATGGAGACAGCAGAGAATTGCTCAGATGCCTTTGTTACCCTGAGAAGCTGAGCTGCCTTGGCAAACCCCTACCTATCTTTTTCAGACAGAGCTGGAACAGCACTTTGCAAATGCCAAGGAAAAAGCTTCTCAGATTTTTCCCCAGACAAATCACTGGTGAGGATCAGCAGGAGGTGCTAAGGCTTCTCTGCAAGGCCCATGATCTTCAGCTTGGCAATACAGAGCTGCAGGCAAATACACTGGAGAGGCAGGATCTATTGTGCCACAATGAATTTGTGATCCAGCAACTGCAGCAGCACATGCTACTCTGCAAAGAAATTATTCAGCAGCAGCAATGTTGATAAAAGGTAAAGCAGCACTTTTGCTCCTGCTCTGTCCTTATCTCCAAGCTTTGTTTTCTGATGGCAAACTGGAGAAAAATCCGTCCAGGAAATGTCTCGGATGTCATGACTCCGTTGTTCTCAGCTGTTTCTCTGACTAGATTCTTAACTCTTCCTCCCTATCTCTGCTCCAGCCCAGAACATTCCTGTCCCAGAGACACCAGTGAGGTTACACTGCCTGCACCTCTCTGAGCTGGAGGAGGAGGTGCTGAGCTGCCTGCTGCTGCTACACTCGGTGATGTCCAGCATGCTCAGGGTGAGGCAGAGCAGCCTCTTGTGCTGGAGAATCCACCCTGATCCCAGGGTGAGGTGTCATGGCCATGGAATCACACACACCCAAAGCCTGGCTGGGTCCTGGGGCCAGTCAGGAGCTGCACAGGGATTTTGTTGTACGAACGTGTTGTCTCTGGAGTTCCACTCAACAGAAAAGCAAAGGTGAGATGGTCAAACATGCAATGCCCCGAGTGACTGCTGAAGGAGACTCTCTTATCCAGAGGCCTCTGCTTGCTCAGGGCACAGATGTTCTCAGGCTTCAGATCTTTCCCACCAGAAAAGAAAGATGCTGCTGGCTGCTTTGTCTTAGGAAAACCAGGAAATTGGCAGTCTTCAGCGGGGAGTCCAAGCAGCAGCATCTCCTGTTTGTTATCATTGTCTAGAATGAACAGGGCACAGAGTCGGGTTTCACCTTGAATAAGACACTTGATGTTAGTCATGTTGTTATATAAGAAATTAAACTGCTCTGGGTGACCCTCTACAGGAGGGGAGCAAATAGCAGGTGGCTTGAACTCTGTAAAAGCACATAAGGTATCAAGAGTGTCTTTGTAACAGACTGAGAGCCTGGGCTAGAGAAGGGGCTTTACAGTGAGAAAAATCTGCTGAGGATCTCGTTCTCCCCTCTTCCTGCAGCCCCACAACAGCCCTTCTCTGGATGTCAGTCAGCATCTGGATCCTAATAAAGATGAGATCAGAAAGGGTGTGCCTGGGAACATGAAGGATATTCCCTGGGGGGGTGAAATTTGACATTTCTTCCATCACCCTTGAGTCAGACAAGTACTTTAAGTCTTTCTTATTATTAGACTTACTCTCTAGGACATGGAGACATGGCATTTCCCAGGTAAGTCCACAAAACTGGGAGATACCAAACTGGAACAACCTCTAGAAACTGAAATCCCATAAAAATGTTTCCTGGTATATTGCTCTTGCAAATCAGCTCTGTTTTAGCAGCAGCCTCCTCTGCAGAGAGGGCTATGGGACATGTTTCAATTTTCTTCTGTTGCCAGGCTTTTAAACCAAATAAAGTAGCCAAGATAGTGAGGATCAGGGGACAAAAATGAATTCTGAAGTATTGCTTGCTGTGTTCTTTATCAGCAGCTCTTTATCATGTTAACCAGCTTTCTGGCTTTCCCCACAGCTTGACAGCTCTCAGCTAGACATGTTTCATCTCTCCCTGTCGATAAGGGGTCTGTGCTTTCATCTGTTAACCTCTTGGCATATTCTGTTCACAGTGGCAGTTACAGATCATCTACAGTGACACTCTGTAGGAAGTATGGTCTCTGGATACCCATCTCAGCCCAACTTTCTCTGGTTTGCCACAAGGCTCAGTTCAGCAGGTCAGCATGGCAGGAACTGAATTCAAGGCACATTTGTTGTGGAAAGCATCCTGCTCTTGTGATGGCAGAACATGCAGAGCAGCTAAACCTAGTGTATGTGAGGTTTTCCATGGGAAAAAGCACCTCCCATAGACATTGCTGCTGTTCTGCTCAGTCCAGAGACCTTGGGGTGGGAACACAAACTTATCTTAGTGGTTTTTTCTAAAGGGGATGGGGCTGAGCAGAAGGATCCAGGGGAGTGGGTGGTTTTTTAATACAGTAAGAGAAATATAGTACAAACTGCATGAGGAAATAAGTGAAATGTCTTTATTCTTTTATAATGCCCCTGCCCTCCTGCCTAAAGAGCAAGCTGAACTGGTCAGGTGGGAAGGGCAGGGAATATTTTTGGTGCAATGTGGACATCAGTCAGAGGTCAGAGACAACACCACTGGATTTAACTCATCTTGATGTTTTTCAGATCTCAAAAGATAAGCCCTGGACTCCCTCAAGCCCCAGTATAGACAAAATCTGTGACAGCCACCTGCACCAAGCCAGCCTCTTCCATCCATTGAAAGCTGCAAGTAGCAGATCCATTGCCACAAAAGTCAGGGCTCTTGTCAGCCACCATTCAGGTAGGGGCCAAAGAGATTTGTCTGTGCTTGACATCACATCTGACAGATGGGGACATCCTGCATCAGCTCTGCTGGAGAAGATGGATTGTCATGTGAGAAATAAATCAGGGTAAATGCTGATGATCAGAACTATCAGTAAGAAAATCATATTTTAATTTGGTCAAAGTAGCTTCTGACAGGTAAGAAAGCACATCCTTTGTAGACAACTGCCTCAGCTATGCCTCTGTAACCTATGGGGGAGCATTAATGTTCAGTTGGGTTCATGTGCAAGTTGCTGATCTCAGTTTAGTCTTTGTTTCATATCCAAACTGAGCCTCAGCAAGCACACCAGTGTTAGGCTGCACTGACCATCTGCCAGCTTCAGTTGTTCTGCTTTGTGTGGGCACACAAGACCAGGAGGAGTTATGGGGAACTGGATACCCAAATCCTATTGAAAGGTTGCCAGACTCCTTCACTGTTCTGGCAAGGGGTGTTTACTGATCCTTGTAAGTTTTTATTAATAAAATGGCTAACTTTTGATTTACAATGCTCTAATTTATTTTGGATAGATACTAGCAACTCATACATTGCAAAATGCTGTGCTTTGTTCCCGCTGTTTATAACAAAGCTTTCCCTGCTTCCAACAGAGGGGACTCCATGCAAGGTACTGCCAAAAGGCAACGCTCCTGCAAGCACCACCCAGCACAGCAATGCTGATCACGTCAAAGGACGGGACCTACAGGAACAAGTGAGTGCATGAAATATCTGATTGGATGGCACAGCAGGAACTGTGACACTGTTCAGCACTTGCTCTGGTGCAATCTGAACTAAAAGAGCTGCAAATGCAACACAAATGGCCCAGTTGTGAAAGCAGTCACATGGGTAGAGGTTTTATAGCCAAGTTTTAAGCCTTTTTTCTTTGCAACAGATGACATGGGCAATGTTCCAGAAGGAGTTACACTCCATCTCCCTCTTAGTCAAAAATAACCTCTTAAGAAGAGAAAATAACGTTTTCAGAGGTGTTCATAACCCCACTCTAATCCATATATGAAGCACAGAATTTAGTCTGAGTTAGCCACATGCCAGCATTCTGCTTCCACTGAAGGTGTCACCTTGGGATTTTCCTGAGGCAGCAACGTGCAGACCCTTGGCCTGTGCCAAACTCACCCCTCCACAGCCTCTAGCAATCTGTCTCTTCCCCATTTTGACTGGCAACGAGGCTCAAATCAAGGTGTGAGAAACTTGAGTTCTTCCTCTTCCCTCTCTCTCAGGGCCTGCAGATGGTGCCAGCAGTCGGCAAAAGCCATCGGCAGTCGCCTGTCTGGGGAGCCAGCCCAGGAGTAAATAGAAGTCACCCGTGAACAGGAGTCTCTTTGGCCCCAAAGGACTGCAATTTTCAGCAGATTCAGAAGCGTGCCCTAAAATGTATTTAAGCTTCTGTGTCATGTTGCTGAAGAGCAGAGGGAAGGTGAGCAGGGAGGAGAGGAAGCTTACACACTGTGAATTTCCTGTTCTATATCCTTACTTCAAGCCTGTGTGCTCTAGCTGTTAGCTTCAGTCTAAAACAAGTAGGGTGTTAGCAGAGTCCAAGAGAAGAGGAAAGCCTCATTTTCCCAGTAGTGTCTGTCTCCCAGAAGATGTCAGCGTGGAGCCCAAGACGCCTTCTATTCCCAGGGCAAAAGTGTGGATGCCACCCATGCATCCAAAAAGCTCCCTGACTATTAAAACCAAATGGAAATGCCTGAGAAACAGTTTCCCTGTTCTTTCTCTGTGTGTTGCTGTGAAGCTGGGAGGTGTACTGCACGTCTGGAATGCTGTTTGGGTGAGCAGATGTTTGGCTGTGAGAGCAGCCAGAGATTGCTCTAAGCTCTCTTCTAGCTACAGAGCATTTCAGATCTGACTGCAGACAGAGAGGCAGCAGTGGTGACAGGTGAAGACCCTGATAAGAATGACTAGCCTGGAGGTAAACTGTGGGAATGTGTTTTTCTTTCTGGAACAAATGTCTTCAGCTGGTAGCCTTTTCCATTATGGGACTTTTAAAATGTGCTGCAAATAAAATGTTCCTGATAATTGCATGGAATAGTGACTCCTTGCCCCAAGCAGAAGTGCCTTCCCTTCTCTAAGGTGACAGTCTCAGGAAGGTTTGGGCATTTTTTTCAAATGGACGAAGAATACTTTTTACAGCTGCAGCACTGGCAAAGAATTCTCCTGTGTGCTGATTCTCACTGGGTGACACTGTACACACTCCTATTTCTCTGTGCCTCTTGCTTTGCTGTCGGGAAGATGAGGGATAGTTCACTCCAGGCATGAGGAAGCTTAATTACTTGTCTTTATAAATGACTTAAGGCCCTTAAGTGGAGATGCAATCAATGCAAGGGTGTGAGTGGGTGTAGCAAGCAGCCGATTTTCCTTACGAAGCAGAAAGCAGCAGGAAAAAGGGTGACAGGGAAGTGAAAGGTCAGGAACACTTGCCCCCAGAGCTGACTCTTTTAGACAAAGAAAGATATAAAAAAAAGGACACACAGGTAAAATAAGCACAGAGTGTGTATAAGGCAAGCCTGTGCCAGCAGGTCCTGAGCCAAGACTGTATTTACAAGACCTCACTGACCTGCAAACAGTGCTGGACCAAAAATGAGGGAAAAAGAAGCTTTCCAAGCATATACATCTTTGCTAAATACCTTTGGGCTGAATCACCATGAAAAAGTTGCAGTGTTTGGTGCCATTTCAAGTGAGCTGAATTGAGCTGTGTGCCTCAGTCTGAGGCTGCATCTCCAAAGGGGAAGTTTGTGTGACAAAGAGTTTGATAATTTTCCATGACTGTTATGAACAGTACAGAGCCACATGATGTGCAAACATCTCTGTTTGTAAAATCTACATTTTAAGTCTGTAAATTTATGTAAAAAGCTGGGGCTTAAAATCTTGGAGGTGAGATCTGTAAATTATCACTTGTAGGTTTGATTATTGCTGGATATGAGGCTGCAGCCCGTGTCTTGTGCAAAGTGGAACTTTTCAGTGCTGGGCTAATGTTTTTTGATTCAATTCTTACCAGTCACAAACAACTAGAGAAGCAAAAGGAGCTTAAACTGTCCTGGGATTTTTCAGCAGCATTTTCTAGCTTTACTGTGTCCAATTATTTAGACTTTGCTCCTTATAATGACCGCTGGTCAGGGACATTAAATACCCACACAGCATTACGATGTGGTGGTAGCCTGTAATTAATTTATAAGTGTGCTTTACGTTAAATTTTTACAGAGTCACTGAATTTTCAGGGTTGGGAGGGACCTCTGAAGATCACCTAGTCAGACTCCCTGCCACGGAGGGGTCACCTAACGCAGGTGACACAGGAACGCGTCCAGGTGGGTTTGGGCTACCTCCAGAGAGAGAGACTCCGCACCCTCCCTGGCCACCCTGTTCCAGTGCTCTGCCCATCTCCATGGGAAGCAGCTCTTCCACACGTTGAGATGAATCTCGTGTTTAGTTGACGGCCGTTTCCCCTTATTCCGTGAAGGCGTCAGGAGCCGGCGTCAGGAGCCGGCCCCACGGCCGCCCCACGGCCCCCCCACGTCCGCCACCCCAGCGCTCCCTCAGGCGCGG
>VYXD01003048.1:101406-112395 GCA_013397195.1 Hylia prasina | reverse complement strand
TAAAGGAGGACCGGGGGGACTCATCGCTCTCTAGAGCGATGGAAGGAGGTTGTAGACAGGTGGGTGTCAGTCTTTTTTCCCAGGTAGCAAGAACCAGAAGAAGAGGAAACAGCCTCAAGCTGAGCCAGAACCAGCAGAGAGGTGGTGGTGCCGCCGTCCCTCGGAGGTAGATGTAGATGTGGCCCTTGGGGTCTCACGGTTTGACAGCGTTAGGTTGATCGTGGGGCTCGATCCTAGAGATCTTTTCCAGCCTTAACGATTTGACTCCCTCCAGCCCCGTGCTGGGCCTGAGGCTGGTGCAGCCCTGCCGGGTGCTCTGCAGCCACTGCCGGGCTTGGCAGCGACCGCGGGACGAGCGGGAGCGGTCCCGGGATGCCGGGACGCAGCCGCCTCCCGACGGCACAGCCCGGCTTCCAGCGCTGCTCCGGCCGAAAACGCTCTTCTTCCAGCCTCAACTTGGCGTGCAAAACTTCACTGCGGGGCTCAGGCTGAAAACTGTGCCGGAACCAGGTGTTTGTTAGGTGCCTACAGCCAGTGCGGCTGTCGGGGCTGACACACAACAAACGTCCCCGGGTGTTGTTGGCCCAGGCTCCAGCGCCGGGGCTGCCTGAGGTGCTTCCTGCGATTGTGAAGCCAGGGATGATGTGTGTGCTGGAAGTTTGTGATAAAAATGATGGATGAACAAGATGTGCTGTGTTATGGGGAGTTTCCTCCTGAAATTTAAGGAATTGTGACAACTTCCAAGTATGGATATTAAAAAAGAGGTGACAAGTGCTGCCAAGCCTGCAGAAATTTTTGGCAGCAAAGGCAGGCAAAGTGCTGGCAAACTGTAGATTAGGATGTTCCTCTGCTGGTCTCTAACATATATGGGCTAAGTTGTGGTGCAACATGCAAAGGAGTTCTGGTTTTTTGCTTATGGTGTACATTTATACTGATGTAAATATTGATGTCATTCGATGGGTTAAAACTTCCTTGCTCTGCAAAGGGTGCTAAACTTTTTGGAGGCTGGGTAGAAACAATGTGTTGAGTGATAGCCAAGTGCATGAAATTTGTTTGTTGGTACAGTCTGCTTTGACTGGTGGGAGCTTGTTTTCCTGCACCTTTAGGAGATTAAATTGGTTCCACTTTTCTAGAGGTTGCTGATTCCCTAAGCTTCACTGGTGTGTACCATGATATGTGAGTACAGAAGGCTGCATGAGTCCAGTGATCCCTGGGGAAGTGCCCCAAGGGAAAGTATCCATTTGAATTTGGAGGGGGTTTTATGTGTTTTTAAAAGTTCTTACTCCACTTCTTTCTGTCTCCCTAAGCAGGCAAAATCCAAGTAAGCTGCCTGAAATCCTGTATCTTCTCATGTTAGATCAAGTGGGCACTGAAGGAGTTGAGGTTGGGCACTTTAGTGCTGGGGAAACCCAAAGCAAGAAGAGAGGGGAATCTGCACCCAAACCTTTGGAGGCACATTTCTTTCAAAACCACTGCTGTTCATAGAGAGGGCTTATTGTCACCCTTGTCTGGCACATGCCTTTCTGTAAGCTGCTTTATTTGCTGTAGGCAATCCAAGTACTCTAAGTGAGCTGGAGGTACTTTCTTTTGCAGAGAAGCTGGAAGAGAATGTAGCCAAGAGGAGAGGAATAAAGAGACACAAATTACCTAAGCTCTTATCTATCTTAAGAATAAACAGTTACAATCAGGCTGTGAGGTGGAAATAAAGTTTCCAAACCCCGGAGGAGTTGCATCTGCAATAGCTTTTGCAATAAGTATGCTGGGGAGACATCTCCCCTTTCTGCTGTGAAATGAGAGTTTGAGAGGTGGTTGTTTGACACAGCAGGGGTTTGGCATGTCATTAGATGAGTGACCTCAGTGTCTTTCTCCGGTCTGGGATAGGAAGAAAAGTTCTTGGTTCACACCCAGGCCAGGTTCAGGTTGGAGATGGTCACGGGATGGCTGCTCAGGGGACTCTGTAGGATGATTATAGCACTTGGTCCACTTTCCAGTTTGCCAGCACCATGTCACAGAGGCAGCTTTGTGTGGGTGCTGGTGCACGTTCCTGTTGGCTGGTGACTTTGGGTTGAACTTGAATGTAAATTCTTGGCTCTTTCTGGAAGCTTTTCCTTTAGATTCTGACAAGGGGAGGACAGAGGCACGTTCCCTCTAATGTGCACAGAGACCTCTAATTTGTTCTTTCAGTCTGGTGTCCTTTATGAAGTGCTCAGGAAGTGGATGGGTCATAATCAATAGAGCAACTCTTGTTTTCTGCAGCGTTTTCCTTCTGAGGGGGAATTAAGCTGTCTTACTGCTCTTTTCCAGGGTTCCTCTCTGGCACTGGTAGAGTTAATAGAAGTGGAGTCTTTCTGATTCTGTGCTGCTCGCTGCTGTGTGTGTGCCTTGGAAAAGCCAAACTCTCTGGCAGGCCTGCGTGCCGTGTCCTGGAAAGCAGGCTGGAGCCCTTGGGGGGCACTTGGTAGAGCTGCATCGTGGGGTGGCTTTGGTGAACATCCCTCTTTCCATTTGCCCCAGGAATGTGAGTGCCACACACAGTGTCCAGTCTGCCCCCGTCCCTGCTGCCAGGAGGGTGATCTGTCCACACTTTGCAGGAATGCTGGGAGGCTGCTGTGCTGCCCAGGGCTGTGGAAGCTGCTGGGTATGGGGATGGCAGAAAAGGATGCTCCGTGCAGCTTTCCAGGCTTGCTGCATTCCAGCCAGCCCAGAGGTCTCAAGCAGAGCTGGAAGCACAGCGTGCTGGGATTCTGTGCGCTGTGGGCACCCTATTCATCCAGAATAGGAAGCAGTCCCTGCCCTGAGCAGCTAAACGGGATCAAAAGCAAGAGCAGATCTGGGCAAAACTCAAACCCAGGAGTGTGCCAAGCAGGAGGCTTGGCAGTGTCCCTCCATTATCTTCTGCTGCTGGACTCAGATGCTTGGTCTGAAGTGCTGACGTACATATGTAATTTGCCCCTTCTTTAGCTCTCTGCTGGTCTCTCTGAGTGTTTCTTCTCAGATCTGCTCCATCTTCAATCTTGACTAGCTAAACACGGAGCATTACTGCTGAGTAATACCTGCTTCTTGCTCTGCAGAGTGTAAAATGTTATGTCTGCAGTTCTCCAGCTCCTTTTAGCAGGCAGAATAAGAACCTGGCTTCAGGAAAGGGCACTTTTTGGTGTTGCAATGCAAAGCCTGTGTTAGGCTACAGCTCTGCTGAATTTCTGGCTCTCCCTACTTCCAAATTGTAAATAAATACACCAGGGTGGAGAAACCATAAGCCTTTGGATATGTGTTTGCTGTCTTGGAACAAGCTGACCTAATACTTTGACATGTAACAGTATCTGGTATTGTTCCTCTTTGTTACTAAATTCTTGTCTAATGTTTGAAACCTGGACTTCGGTTGTTACAACCCCTCACCCCTGAGACACAAGCGCAGCCATGCAGGGGACTTTTTACCAAGTCATTCACTGCAAGGCTGCAGTGAGCTTCAGAGGTGCTGAGCACCTTTTCCCTGGGAGTGACAGAGCTCAGCATTTTTGCATATCTGGACTCGAGTTCTTCTGCATCTCTGTGAAGGGTGGGGTTGATGCTGTTTAAGGGTGGTGTGAATTGGCTGGGGAGCAACCTCTGTGTTTTGGGAAGAAGACACCCGGCCTTCATTTAAAAGAAAACTTTTCAGGGCAGCTTGCCCTGAAGTGGCTTTGTTTTCAAAGCTGGTGTTTGCAGAGTTTGTTCTGAAGTCATTGGAAAGATTTGGGATGTCTGTGGAAAGGACAGCTCTTGTTTTTTATCTGTAGGTGCTGCTCTGTGTTTGTAATCAGAGCCTGGACTCTGCTTGGAGGGGTGGAGAACATTGCAGTAACTACTTGTAGCTCCTCACTTTGCTGTGTTTTTCTTCCCTGGATGTAGGCACTGGCTCCTTGCTGGCTTGGGGAGAGATCCAGGCTGGTTTGCCAGCCTGCCTCTGCACAGAGCCTTGGACCAGAAAACAGGCAGCAGGGTGGGGAGGTGGCTGTTCCCTGAGGATCTTGTGGGAAGAAAGGGGCTGGGAATCATGGAAAACAGACAGCAGTGAAGAGATGGGGCTGGTTGAAACAAAAAAACCCAAACCTGCTGCACCCCTCAGAACAGATGATCTGAGCTGCCCCTTTAACGGTGATTTCTCACCTGTCCTTGGTGATCAAGAGTTGTTAGCGTTGAGTGTGATAGAAATATAAATTACATTAAAGCAGGAGAAGAGGTCCTGACTCAACAGTGTCTGGGCATGAACAGATTTACCAGAGCATCCTTAATCTCCTAATTCATTCAGTTAAAAGTAATCTCTCCCTTAGATTTTTATTGATGCGTGGCTCTAATCAGGACTTTATGCCTTTGTGGGAGGGTTGTAGGAGACCTGTTTGTGTAATCTTTGTTCCTGGCAAAATGAAATAACTATCAAGAAAGATCATGGAGATAACAACTACTGGGTGCCTTCACACAGGGTAGATAAGATGGTGTGTTCAGGTCAGTGGTGTTCTCTCTGCAGGGACTTGCTTTAGCCACTGAGGCAGTGACACCTTTAGCCCTGTATTCATAACTCCAGTAAGGAATTTGTTTTCAGCACAGAGCACCTTCATGCAGAGATGAGACCACAGTGTGATACCAAAAGCTGAAATCATGGATTGAGGCTTCTTTCTTAGTGTGTGTTAGGTAGTGTAAAGGAGGTCTGAAAGGTAATTGGCTCTGCATACTTTCTGTGTATGGCTGTATATTTTAATACTTTCAAACTTGCCTCTGTAAGCTCTAGGCCTGAAATAATAGTTTACTCATTTTTTAAAATTTAAACAGAACTTCTCTTGAAATCACCTAATTCCAGAAACTTGAGATGGATAAAAGGCCATAATTGCTATGAAACTGATAAAATTGCAACACATTATGTCTGCTTTTGGCCAGCCAGCTCTTTTCCTGAGTCTCTATGGATACCTCTGGCTCTCACAGCTCTCCCCATGTGGAAACGGGGATGGTCAGCCCTGCAACAAGTTTTGATTGTGCCAGGTCATTCCCTCCAAACCAGAAGGATTAAGGGTTCAACTAACTTTCCTTTCCTTGTACCTTTCCAGGCTCCTGCCCTGCAGCACCATGCTGGATCCCAAGCCTCACTCTGCAAGCCAGAGGTGAATCCAGGTGAAAGCCAGCCACCACAGTAGGTGTCAGGATGACCAAAGCGCGGCTCCTCCGTCTGTCTGTGGTGCTGGTCTCCATCTTCATGATCCTCCTGATTATTGTGTACTGGGACAACGTGGGGACAGCTCACTTCTACCTGCACACCTCCTTCTCCAGACCCCGCTCCCCAGGAGCCATCGCCGCAGGTGAGGACTGGGAAGCCTTGCCAGACGTCGATGAATTTTTGGCGAAGCTGCTTAGTTCGAGCCTGAAACAGAACAGCTCTGTGCCCCGAAAGACAGAGCAGCTCCTCGTCCAGGGCTCCAACAAGCCCGTGCTGAGTAACTTGGAGGAGAACGTGCGGGGCTATGACTGGTCTACTCACAAGGACAGGAACAGCTTGGACCAAGAGAAGCTGCAGGTGGAGAGGCAGAGAACGTTGCGGGAGTTTTGTGCCAATTCCAGCTTCACCTTCCCCACCAAGGAGCGCTCCTTCGATGACATTCCAAACTACGAGCTCAACCACCTGATCGTGGACGACCGCCACGGCGTCATCTACTGCTACGTGCCCAAGGTGGCCTGCACCAACTGGAAACGAGTGATGATCGTGCTGAGTGAGAGCCTGCTGGACCAGGGCGTTCCCTACCGGAACCCTCTGGATATCCCCCGGGAGCACGTCCACAACACCAGCACGCACCTGACCTTCAACAAGTTCTGGCGCCGCTACGGGAAGTTCTCCCGGCACCTGATGAAGATCAAGCTGAAGAAATACACCAAGTTCCTCTTCGTGCGGGACCCCTTCGTCCGCCTCATCTCCGCTTTCCGCAGCAAATTCGAGCTGGAGAACGAGGACTTCTACCGGCGTTTCGCCATCCCCATGCTAAAGCTCTACTCCAACCACACCAACCTTCCCACCTCCGTTAGCGAGGCCTTCGGGGCGGGCCTCAAAGTCTCCTTTTCTGACTTCATCCAGTACTTACTGGATCCCAGGACAGAGAAGATGGCCCCCTTCAATGAGCACTGGAGGCAGGTTTACCGTCTGTGCCACCCGTGCCAGATAGACTATGATTTCATCGGGAAGCTGGAGACCCTGGATGAGGATGCTGCTTATTTATTGCAGCTCCTCAAAGTGGACAGGCTGCTTCGCTTCCCGCCCAGCTACCGGAACAGGACTGCCAGCAGCTGGGAAGATAACTGGTTTGCCAAAATCCCGCTGGCTTGGAGGCAGCAGCTCTACAAGCTTTACGAAGCAGATTTTGTACTCTTTGGCTATCCCAAGCCAGAAAACTTGCTTAAAGACTGAACGTGATTGGGCAGTGGGCGTGGGAGGGAACATCTGAAATACCAAAAATGTTTAAATCCTCCTCATTTTTGCTCTTAACTCCCTTCCCGATGCAAGTTGGTACAATGAAATATATTTTTTCTACTGCTTCCCCTTCCATTTTTGCAATAATGCCAGAGTCCAGGGTATTCCAGCCAGCTGTGCATATGCAAAAAATGCCATTTTTTGGGGTTATAATTTGTTTTCTGTTTTTTAAAATGTCCCTAAACTCTGCAATGGGTTGCTGCCCTTGGTCACTCTGCCAATCATGTCCTTCAGTAGCTTTTTATTAATACTTTTTAAAAATTAATATATTTAAGATATTTAAAACAAAGCGTGTGTCGTGGCAAAGGAAGGGAAGGAATAAAAAAAAAATTAAAAGAAAACCCCAAGAAATTATGTACCTGCCTCTTGTGTGTTGTCTCAGGGCTGCTGTTTCAGAGGTCCAAGGTTTGCAGAGCACCTGGAGCTCTCTGGGGGCTGGGATGTTGATGGTGCCAGGTCTGCTGATGGCCACTCCAAGGCAGTGGGATGGGTCAGTGCCTGGCTCTGCCAAACAGGCCTGGGAGAACACCTGGAAGGACTCTGGTGACTCCCACTGCTCACAGGTGTGCAGTGTGACACCAGGGTCACAGGAGGGAAATGGCACTGGGAGCACTGACAGGTCCTGTGGGGTGTTTTGGGGCATGCAGGTGGCCATCACAGCACCCCTGCACTTCCTGACCTTTTGGCAAAGTGCTGTGGGACTCTGCTGTCCACCAAGCTGAGGTTCAGCCCCTATTACCTTGCTAGTGGAGCATTCCCATGACTTGTCCCATTCCAGGAGGCTGCTGAAGTTCTTGGGGGCTGTGGCCAGCTGGGGTGGGCAGAGTTTGCTCCTGGATGGGTGAGCTGGCCAGGCCCTGGCTGCTCCATGTCCTGGGCACTGCTGCATGCAGTGAAAGTCCCTTGAGAACTGTGCTGTGTCCTCATCTTCCCTGTGCACACTTTAAGGGAACGTGGCAGGGATGGATGCAGATGCTTATCCCTGGGAGAAGAAGATCCAAAAGGTTCCTTTCAATAAGCAGATGTCAAGGTGAACTCCCGGTTTTTCTGTTTTCAGCATTCCAGCTACTGCTCGTGACACCACATCCTCATCTGCTGCCTTTCTGCTTATTCCAAATGGCTGATGCAGATTTGATCATCTGCCTTGCTGGGACCTGCTGCAGGAGTGATGGTTCCCACTGCGCTGGGAGCATGTGGGCTGCTTCCCAAAGGAAATTAATGCCTTTAGAGACTTTTTGTGTCTCATCAGCTGAATCTGCTTCTCTTTTTCTCTCTGAATTTTTCTGCAAAAACTGTTTGCTTAAGCAGATTAGGCAGGCAGCTCTTTCAGAGCTGAAATGCTTAATTATTTCCCTGGACTGTGGATGGTATTGGTGATTAAGGTCCAGGGTCAGGCCTTGGGAGACAGCTCTGTGTTTAGGGGAGACTTCTTTGTATTGGCCTTTTACTCAGTTTCTCTCCAAAGCCATCAGCAGGCATGACTTCTCTCTCTCTCTCTCCTCACTTCCCCAATTTCTGCACAAGTACATCTAGGCACTCCATGCTTTCCCTAACAAATATGCTGTATCAAGCTTTTTAACCTATAAATGAGAGGTAATTGCTGGTAGTTGTACTCAAAATAAAGGGTTTGTTTCTGCTTGTATTCACACCACTCTCCCATAATTTCTGCAGAGATATTTGCAGTTTAAATGAGCCTGAAGCTGTCGTCAGGGTCTTGGTGCTTTGCTCCTCATAGCTTGGGGAAAAAGGAAGTGTCTGTTTCTGAGTCATTATTTAAAACTAATAATAGAAAAGTGTTGATCTCTTCAATTTTTTTCCCAGTTAACAGTTAATTGCTGCAAAACAGAAAGATGTAGAGTCTCGTCTCCTATAATGAGTAATCCCGGGAGTCTCTTGATTCCTGCTACATTTACATTTCTTCAGGGTGGGTTCATCCCACTCTTCGAAAAACACAGCGTGGATGTTTTCATTTCTTGTCTTTCCAAAGTGTTTATTTTTTCCTCTTTTAATTTCCATGTAATTGATGTTTCGTATGTGCAGGCATGGGAGGCTGGGGCCATAGCACAGATGCCGTGTGAGCTTCCCACCAGCTGCTTCCCCTGCACCTCCCGGTCTGGTTCTCTCTCTTCCTGCCCCTCTGAGCAGTGCTTGGATCCCAGTGCCACCCTGCAAACCAGCTGCTGCCTCCCCAGCCACACTTGTCCTGTGATTCATGGCCACGGCCTGTCCCAGGAACATCTTCTCAAGGTCACTGGTTGGCCGTCGTCCAGGGCAGGGGAGGAATGGATTGCTGAGTGTTACCATTTTTGGCAGCGAGGTCCTGGTTGTGCAGTGGACGGAAAAGGTGCAAAATGGCTGCAAAACCTACCCAGGAGCTGCTCCATGTGGTGTGGGAGTGTATCCTCTCCACATGGCTGCCTTGTGATTTAACAGCCATAGAAGAACAAGGTTTTTCCAAGGCTCCCTTCCCTTGCCGACACTGGCTAGACGGGGAGACTTGGAACACGCTGATTTCTCTTTCCACATCCAAAGCTGGATGAAGTGAGTAAATTCCAGCTTTATGTGCTAACACCACCCTGCATCACACTGAGCTGCAGAACACCCCGTGTGTGAGGCTGAGCAAGCTGCCTGCATCCCAATGGCTCCATCAGCCTCCCTGGGAGCTGCAGGCAGGAAGGAGAATGTACCGATGGCATGAGGCCACCAAGGTCCTTGTGTTATCTACTTTCCCTCTTTCACCTCACCAGGTCCAGCCTTTACTGATCTCTTAGACATTTTAGTGCTTGCAGAACTGTCCCCAGCCAGTGTGCTGGGTGCTGTTGGCTCTCCTCATTTTCCATTGCCACGCTTCAAAGCTCTTCCCAGGAGGAGCAGTAAAACTCCGATGGGGAGTGTTCATGTTGCAGTGCTTGGCTTCTGGATTCAAAATAACTTGTTCCTTGCTGCTCCTCCCTTTTGAAGCCCTTCTTCCCCACCCTGCCACCACTGTGCATGTATTGTTAAGAAGTCAAAGGGGATCCAGGCTGTGCTGAGCTTTGTGGTAAGACCACTGGGTTGCCAGAACTGGGATGTAGCCTCTGGCTTTGGAAATGTGCATTTTTTGTGGGTTTCTTGCTCTGTTCTCACGATGTGAAAGTGTGTATGTGGGGGGGAGAAGGACAAAGAGTTGAACCAGCCATGCTTCCTTCCCCCCTGGGTTCATAAAGGAGTTGGAATTTGGTATTTGACAAATAATGGCAGGCAGAATGCATCCTGAAGTCAGAAGAGGGCTAAAAATCCTGGAATGTAGAAGGTTATGATGCTAGTATCGCTTTCATGAGGGGTGGAAAATGCTTTGAAGCAGGCTATTTGTGTCTGAATAAACCTGGCTTTGTCATTTCATGCTCAGCCTGCAAAGCTGTGTCCTGTTCCCCTCTTGGCTTGCTTTTCCCTGGGGTTGACCACTTGGCCAAAGACAGCACAGAGTCTCTAACGAGGCAGAACTGATGTGCAGATGCAAAAATAACCTGGGGTTTGACCAAGATGTTTCCAGCTGGGTAGAACTGAAACCATCTTTAGTGCTTGCTCAGCATCAGAGCCAAAATCTTTACACAACCATTGAACAGATTTGGTCCCTCACTGTTTGATGCCAGATTCTCTGGTGGAATGGGATGCATGTGACCTGGCTTTGCAACCCCTGTGTCCTCCAGGAAAGGGCTGTCAGGTCAGAACTCCATGTTTTTTGAGCAGTGACATGACTTTGTCAGGGTAGGACTGTCTTTAACACATGGGTGCCTTTGCATCTCAGTATTTTTTTGCCTTAACCCTTTAACTCGCTTGTGTTCAGGGGGACAAAATTACAGACTCGTCACCCACGGGCAACATTCACCCCGGGACAACGCGTGAGATGAAGTGTTTTGGCTGCGTCTTTTGCATCCTTCAAGGTGGCACTGGCAGGATGGAGGGCAGGGGATGAATGGCAGCATTGAAAGGGTGGTGAAGAAAAGCCAGTTTGTTCTTTCTTACGTAAGCCGGACCTTTGCAGCGCCCGCGGGGGAGAGCCGGTGACTTGGCAGGGTGCTGCGGGGCTGTGGTGCACGGCGGTGCCAGGGAGGGTGTGGGGTGGGGTGGCTCAAAAGAGAGTCGTGTTGCTTGAATTTAAGGGTTTGCCCACGCTGGTCTTGCTCATAAACCCTCTAGTCAAGGGCAAGAGGGATAAATAAAGCAGAATTTAATAAAGCCATTGATACCTGGCTGTTTGAGAAAGAGATGGGGAGGATGGGTGGTGCTGGCTCTGGAGCTGGGACAGTGCAGCTCTTCTCTGTCCTTGATTCAACCAAATTGGGGATGGAGCTCAGACTGTGCCGGCTGAGGTCTGTCCTTGCAGGAGCTGGGGAGCATTTGTCCTGGGGGCTGTGGCAGAGTGCCATGCCATGCTGGGAGTGGTGTGGAAGAGCCTCGTGCTGGGACAGAAGGGATGCTGCAGAGCCCTGTCCTGGGACGGGAGGGATGCAGTAGAGCCC
>VYXD01003048.1:73987-100920 GCA_013397195.1 Hylia prasina | reverse complement strand
GGAGGGATGCTGCAGAGCCCTGTACCGGGACGGGAGGGATGCTGGATAGCCCTGTCCCGGGACAGAAGGGAGGATGGAGAGCCCTGTCCCGGGACGGGGGCGATGCTGCAGAGCCCTGTCCAGGGACAGAAGGGAGGCTGCAGAGCCCTGTCCCGGGACGGGAGGGATGCTGGAGAGCCCCGTGCCGTGCCGGGAGCGATGCTCGGCAGCTGGCGGGGCCGGCTGAGCCTCCTCTCGCCGCTGTGTCTGTGCGAGGCTCCGCAGGAGCCAGGGCGTGCAGCCGCTCCGCAGTGGGCAATTCTAAACCCCATTTCGTGTTCCTGGGCTCTGTCAGACGCCGCTGCCTCTCCCCCCGGCCCGGCTCCAGCAGGACTCCGTCTCCTCCAGCCGCTGTCAGCAGCAGTTCCCGTCACGGATGCCCTGCGAGGCGATGAGCAAAGCACAACCCAAACCCACGGCACGGTTCCTGCGCTCAGCAGGAGCTTTTTACGTGCAACCTGTGCTGCAGGTGAGCCTATGTCTGAGACTGGGAAATTAGGTGCTGCCACTGAATACTAAAGGCTCTGGAAAACCTCACGGAAGGAGGTGATTTTAAAAAAATTACAGAATCATAGTATCACAGACTGTCCTGAGGAGGACCTGGAGGATCGAGTCCAGCTCTTAGCCCTGCCCAGGACATCCCCAAGAGTCACACCAAGGCTGCTAATGGAGAATACTGCAGCAATTTTAGCAGACTGACCCAGAAGGGAAGCAGGGCAAGTAAACGTGGCTGTTCATCTGTCTTTTTTCATCACATTGCCTTTTGTATCAGGCTTTTCAGGTATTCATGTCCTTGCAATCTGGGCCGTGAGGTCTGGGCCTGGTCATTTGCATTTGGAGAGAGACAGTGACCCCCAGGCTGGTGGGAGGAAGGGCAGCAGGAATTTCCCTTGCAGGGGATGATGTGAACCCAGAGACTCGTGCGATGGACCATGTTTTCCTCCTCAAAACATGAGACAGAGCCAAGGAGCATGTGTTTAATTAGCAGTGATGCTAATTGTAGCTGTGAGCCCTTTGGTGAATTCCTCAAGCTGCCTCCTGTTTGTCCTCCATAGAGGGGGAGTGGTAGACACCTGTATTTTGGAGGGCTCCTGTGTGTGAGCTGTGCCCACAGGAGGTCTGGAGCCCTCCAGGAGGAGCAGTGACTTGGGTGGGAGTGTTGGAATAGAGTGCTGGCAGTGAAAGCCATGCAAAACTGCCTCAATCCACGCATGTTTTACCACGGGGTTGATCTGGAAGCTGTTGGCATGAGAACTGTATTGATTCAAGAGGTACATATGCTTTGGACAGCTCAAGGGCTCATATGGGTCCATGAGCAAATCTCTGCCACAGAAATGCAGAGGTCCCAGCTCACCATCCTGCTCTGGCCCTGGCTGGCTTCCAGAGGAAGAGGAGGCACAGAGAGTACCATCAATCTGAACAAAATGTCTTTCTTCATCTGGGGAGATGCTGGGCATTCTTGAGCAGAGTGTGTTCAGCCAGCTGAGATGCCATTAGTGGGGCTGGCACTTTTCACCTAATGCAGGGGTTTGTGATTTTGTCTCAGATTCTCATCCTCAGACTGTGCCAGTACCAAAATACTCCCAATCTTGCCCAAACCATGTGTTCAACAAATGAGGGAGACTTTTCCTGATCCACCAAGCAGTGCCTTCATGAATTCCATATTTTATCCCCCAGGCAGATGGATCACACGCAGCTTTGGCAAAGCCACATTTTGTGGCAGAGAAGCTGCAGTTTCAGTGTTTATTTCTCTGTCATTGTAGGAATTCAAATTGGATGGAACAGAATGCCATTGGGATTGACTCTTGTTTTGTTTGGACACTACACAGGTCTCTGTGGAAAACATGGGAGGAGTGCAGGGGACAGAGAAGAGCCAAGGAGATGTGTTAAAAAGGCAGTGGTGGCCAAAAGAGTGGTCAGCAGGGAGTGGAGCAGGGTTGGGGATGTGTTTCTGAAGGATAGAAAGGGTGGGGAGAGTGGAGGGCATCTCTAATCAAAATGGGGATTCTGTGGAGTAGGGAAATGCTGAGAGGAGTGAGAGGAGCTGCTGAGAATCCAGGTGCCACCTGCTGCAGCATGGAGACCTGTCCTCTCTGCTTTTCCAGGGGGGAGCAGGGGACAGAGTAGAGGAGCAAAGAAATAACTGAAAAATCAGGTGGTGAAAGCTTATCATAATGCAGCAGCCATAAGCCAAGGGGTTCTGATATGTGATGTGGGGACAAATTGTCTGCAATTCCTGTGTCTTCATGAGTGGTGCTGGGGGTTGTGGACTTGGACCAAACAGTTATTTAGAGCAAACTGAGAAGAGTGGTTGGTCTAAGGTTCTGCTTGCCTGTGCTGGGGGAGGAAGGCTTGCAGTTCCACCAGTTGTCAGTCTCTGTAAGCAGAGCAATGTCCACAGGGAGTGGACGTGCAGGAGAGATGGTGCCAGTGACCTTTCACATGTTACTGGGCACTTCTTCTGTCTCCAGCTTTTCTTTCCCTCAGCCTTTGTGTGCTTTATTGATTTCTGACTCTGTATATTTTGTGTCTGGGATAAATCAGAAGTATTTGTCACCTAGAATGATCATGCTGAGAGGATAAAGCTTTTTACAAAGCCTTTGGTGACCTTTAGCTAATGATAAATCAGTGAACTGAGTGTATATAAGTATTTCCCAAGTGCTGGGTGTTGCTGTGCACAGTGGGGAACCCACCTTGGCATGACACAGCTTCCCAGTAGTAGTCTGGGCATGCAGGTCTTCTGAATAAAGGTTCTTGCTTCAGGTCACCATGACCTAGATTTGTGTTTCTTGATTATCTCCCCTTGTATTTTACGCATTGTGAGTGAATGTAGTGCATGTGAAGTCAAGTGTCAGAACCAATCCACAGTTCTGGGCAGGTGAACACATGTGAAGCATTTAAACAAACACATTTTTGATGGACTGAAATACATGCAAGTGATGGCCTTCTGTTTTCTGTCAGCAGAGGGTCATTTTTGTTACAATTACTGCATTGAAATGGATTGTCAATTCTAGGACATTTCTCTTGATTAACCCAGTTTGTTCATTAGTTCTCCTGAGCAAATTGTGTCCCAGGGTGGTTTGTGCTGTGCACCACCAGGATGCTGTGGGCGTGGGACAGTCCAGCTCTGCTGCTGGCTGTGGATGTCCCTGTGTCTGTCCATCCCTGAGCCTGTTTGCTTTGTCCCTGTTCCAGCTGCCCTCAGCAGCCAGAGAGTGAACCCAGGCACAGCAGCATGTTCCCCCTCTGGCATCCACTGCACAGATCCAGCCCCCAGTTAGTGGGGCTGGGAGTTAATCTCAAAATGATGGAATTTGGATAGTTTTCCCTCTTCTCCTTTAGATGCCTCAAGTCTGAGCTTCCTGCATTTCTTGGATCCTCAAAATAGCATCAGGTTTCCTTCAAAGCCCTGCCAGCTGCAACAGGAGAGAGAGTACAGCCTATGGTGGGCAGTAAAATTTGTAGTGTTATTCCACAGATGCTCCCAGACAGAAGCAATTCTAGGATTGATTTTGCATCATACACACTGATCTTCCTGGGGAAAGTGAGGGTGCTGGGAACAGCCTGACCACAAAAGCTCTTTGTGAGACAGAGACAAACTGTGTTTCCCTCCCACCACACAGCACCAGGTAGAGGCAGAGCAGCAGGATGAAGCTGCTGTGTGCTGAGGGTCCTTCACACACCAGAATTGGTCAGGTTGGGACAAGGCCCTCAGCACAGCTCCAGGCTACAGCAAGATTTTTGGGAGCAAACCTGTTTAAAAGAAGAAGCGAAGCATCCTTCATCAGCAAGTGAGAATGTGAATTCAAGATGTCAAGGCAGGTTCCAGATGCTGTTGCACTTTGCATTTATTACATTTTTTAGAGCTTAGCAAAAGGTCAGTGTGCTTGGACACAGCTCCTGGCTTTTGGGAAGTCTGCAGGTTTGGGATCAGTGCTTTTCACTTTATTTTCAATAAGAAAACTGCCTGCTTGCAAAGTTTTCCTTTGGAATTGAGACGCCAATGAAAATTTAGCTCTTATTATTTTAGGCTAAAAGACAATGAGGGACAAGCTTTTTGGGGATGGGGTCGGTTTGTTTTTTCTCTCTGTCTTTGCTTTTTCCTCCAATATTCAGGAAAAAGCATTCAGTATAGCTTAGGCTGCTGCTGTCAGTGTTAGCTGTTTTTTTTTTTTGGCCATGCCGATTGGAAGGAAATTTCCAATACAGCTTGGTTGCCAGAATTGGATTCTTTGCTGGAATATTTTTGTTAAAATATTCCGACTTGCTCCTTGCAGGGATGCCACTTAGTGCAGGAGCACACAGCAATTGGCTGCCTCGTTCTCAACTCTGGGTTTTGATGTTTTTGTTATTTTTGTTGGGGATTTTTTTTTCTGGTATTTGCTTTGGACAGGCCAGTTCCCACACCAGGGAGATCGTGATGCCACAAGCAAGGTCTTTCTGTAGGATCCTCTCTTGGCCCTTCTAGAGGTGAATGTTTTACTGGGAGTGGAGTGCAAAGGAGGAATTCCATCAGGATGGAGTTAACCAGCTGGTGAAGGACAACATGTGGGCAGGGCCTTGGAGGCAACCTGGGTTTTCTCTCATCTTCAGATCTTCTTGGATCAAAGCTGGGACTCACTAACCTTGGAGGTCTTTTCCAACAAATATGACTCTGTGATTCTCCCTTCTGGAAGATATCACACGCTATATATTTGCCTCCAGGATCTCGTGTGGTGCCTTCCAAGTAAAAATGGGGAAACTACACGTGTTTGGCTTGATCTGCCTGACCCTGGCAAGGCATTTCTGAGGCCATTGTGCTACTGCTGCTCCCTGCCCGCAGCTGCAAGGCTTGACAGCGTGGAGCTGAGGCACAGCCCTGCTCAGACAGTCACCCACAGACAGCAGGAGCTGCACTGGGATTTGTTTTTATTTCTTTTCTTGTTTGGTCAAAAGCAACAGGGGATTTATTTTTTTTTCCCCCCTGAAAGAACAGCAGTGTTTGGTTTGAGAAAGGATGAGGTCAAGAAGTGGCAGGAAAAGGCTGTCTCATTGTGTTTTTGGTTACTTGATTGCTTTTTTGCACCTGCACCAGACTTCCACTGGTGAGAACTGGGGCTTTGCTGGGCTCCCAGAACGGTGCTGTTGCAGAGGAAACATCTTCCACTCTCCAGTTGCATCCTGTGTTTTCCTTCTCACTCTGTCATCACTTGACAAAGTCAAACCCCGAGCTCACGTGTCACATTTGCACAGCCATCCACCCTTGTGCTCCCAGCTGCTGTCAGGATGGGAAAGTGGCAGCCACCAGCAGCAAAGGAATTAACTGGCAGGTGATTTTAAGGGCTCTCTTCCCATTAGGGATGTACCTCTTGTTTTTCTGCAGTCTGTTCTCTGCAAATAAAGAGAAATACAGCAAAATGAGAAGTTTAAGAATACAAAAGGAGAAAGGAAGAATAAAAGAGTTTTGTGAATGAAAGGCTTGAGAAGAAAGCAATTTAAGAATTAAAAGGCAAGAAAGAAGGAAACAGAATTCACAGGTCATGTTTCTGGGCTGTTTCAATAGCAGTTTAATTCAAATAAATTCCTATGTATGTGCTGGAACTTCCTCTGCATTGCCTTCCCCAAGATCAGAGACCACCAGGAATGCAACTGGGATACAAGGCTGAGAGGGGCGAAGGATTTTCCATTCTTAGTTCTGCAAATGGATCGTGCTCTGACCTTCAGTGAGTCACTTATCTGCTTGATGCCTCCAGTTTTACCAAGGTTCTGACTGCTGACCTGCTTCTAAGGATTTGGAAACACTCTTGGGCCAAACAGAATTACAGAGAATTACAGAGAGCTCGTTTTAGGTTAATGGCTGCAACAATTAAACGGAATAACTTCTTTCCCACCCCGAGCTGTGGTAACATGTCAAGTTAAGCAAACAGCTCAGCTGCTGCTGTAACACCTGCAGGGAGGGACTGACCCATGAAAAATCTCATTTTGCTGGACACCTTGTTCAGAGGCTTTAGTTCATGCTAGTTACCCTTACTCTGAATCGTGTGTAGTTGATAGGCTGGCGTGCTGCCCTTGGAACCTTTCCTGTTGTGCTTTTCAGGGATGTGCAGTACGTGCCTTGTGTTGGCTCCAGGGCACTGTGCACAAGATTTGCTGCATGCAATGGTCTCTGGATTCTAATCACTCTTTGGGCAGGCGGATGGTGAGCTGACATCTGTCCAGTCCTATTGGCATCTCTGTGGTTTTATTTTTGACTTAGGAAACAGCAATGTGAAGCAGGATTTGTTCCTGCCAATTACATTTTTTCCTAGGGTGTTGTTGTTTTGTTTTGTTTTGTTTTTCTTCTTTTCCTCTTTCTGCTCTAACTTTCCCTGCTCTGCCTATTCTAAAGGCTGAAGTAGATGAGCCCCTCTTCTCCTTCCTGCCCCCACACAGGCACATTTTGAAAAGTACCACAGCCTCAAATTTGCAATCTGTGCAGTTTGAGTGTGTCAGATACTCCAGGCTCTAACACCAGCTATTAGGGCTGTGTTTAGTCTAGCAGTATTTGAAATAAATTTGAGCTGGTGGAATGTGAGAGGACTTTAGAGATTGCTGGAAAAGAAAAGTTATTCCGAGAAAACCCATATACTCTCAGGAACCCCAGAGGCAGCAAGAGAGAGAAGAGAAATAGGTTATCTGTAGCCCAGGCAAATAAAATATTCTTATTATAACTCCATGGGCACCATGCCAGCTCTCTGCAAGCAGTATTTCTTTTTGCATCTTGCTTTGCCAGTTAATTGGACATCTATTATTTCATGATTTCAGCAGGAAACACAGCCTGAGTGATGACTTTGGTAGCCAGCCCAGTGCTACTGTGCACTTTCTGAGCCCTGAATTGTGCAAACGCTTCCAGTCAGTCCCTGCTCCAAGTGTGTGTGAATTGTCACTGCTGCTTGGTGACATTTTCTAGGGACACTGGGGATGTGACACGTTCCTCCAGCACAGAGCTCTTCCCATGATGTTCAGGGCCCTGCAAGGATGGAGGCAGCTCCTCCTTCCCCATCTCCTGCTCCTTTCCTCTCCCTGCCTGGGGACCACTTTGGCTGCTCCCCCGGGGACACGGGGGCAGCTGGGGGACAGAGCCACACACCACGTGCAGGGATGTGGCAGCCCAGAGCTGCTCCCCACTGCCCAGTTCTCTCTGCCAGATTATTTTGGTCAGTTATATCTAGAAACCGTGGTGGAAGCAGCTTATTTTAAGNACAGTTTTTTTAAAAATTAAAAATTTTTTTTTTTTTTTTTTTTTGGTCAAGATCCTGATTTTGCAAACAAGTTTGTTTACCATTCCTACCCAACTCTGGGGTTATCCACCCACAGACCAGAGCCTGAGCATGGTTATAGCTGCCTGCCCAGATGCACACGATGAATTGTTTGCTGACAAGCTTCAGACCTGCAATTACTCAGAGAAATTATTCAGCAAATAGTTTTGAATAATGAACCCCTTTGAGAAATTTGAGTTGTTTTGCAGGCAGATTCCAGACAGAGAACATGCTGAGGAAGCCATAGCTTTCAGCACATTTTCCCCTCTGTTTGCCAGGCTGTGGAGTTGGCAAAGAATCCCTTTCTGATACCTTCACCTAGGATTGAAGTGCTCCACCAGACTCGTGTGATGCAGGCTGAGGGTGCCCACTGCTCTGACACAGCTCGGGCACTCTGGGCCCCCAGATCCCCCCACATCTCCTCCTCGGTGGGGGTCTCAGTTGATTTTACTTCCACTCCAGCTTCCCTGGAGCAAGGCAGCAGGGATGTCTGCACCCATACATGTTGCCAGCAATGCAGAGCATCAGGGTTTGGAGAGCTGGACCCTGCCTGGTGTCACCCATTTGGGCCAGTGTTGCCTCTGGAATCTGCAAAATCAGCACCTCAAATTGCTGCAGGGCCTTTGAGCAAAAAGGGCTGTGGAAGAGCAGAGTCAGGAGAGGTCCCTGTGGGAATTCACATCCTGAGAGCCACAAGAAGAGGGAAAAGCAGTTTTTGAGGTCAAGTATCTGTAAGTTCCAGATCCCACCTGCCAGCAGAGCCCAGTGCAGGATGTTTTATAGCTGGGGAAGGAGAGCTTTTGGCAGGGAAGGCCAAAATGAGTGACATCACTTTGTAGCTGAGCCTCTTGGTCCCTGGGTCCCATCAAGGGGCTGATCACTGTGGAATAAAAAGATGGCACTTGCCAGCAGGGGATCAGGAGGACAAGGAGCTGAGTGCCTGTCTCTTTTCAGGGCAAGTGGCTTTCAGCCCCCTGCTCTGGGCTCTGCAGCTGGGCAAAGCAGTGAATGACAGAGGGCAGAACCTGGACAGGAAAGGACACAGCGTTCCAGCCCCTCGGGGATTCACCTCAGTGAATGCAACATCTGCATCTTTTCCACCACAAAGGGGACATGACAGGGCATGGAGAGGTGTGGGGGAACCACACTGCCAAAATGGTCGGCAGAGGATGCCCAGAGGGGCTGTGGGTGCACATCCATGGGAATGTTCAAGGGCAGATGGGGCCCAGAGTGACATGGTCTAGTGTGTGCCGCCCCTTCCCATGGCAGGGGGTTGGAGCAGATGCCTTAAGTTTTAGATTTCATGTTTTCCAGACTCTGTGCTGCCTAGAGGTGCAGATGTGAGCCTCACAATCAGTGTCACTCAGCTCTTCACAGAGCAGGGAGACAAAACAAATCCTTTTCCTGCTGAAGACCCAGGACAACTTTCAGGCCAAAAGCACAAACAAGGGTGGCTGAAGGGAGGAACAAGACGGGACCTCACAGCCTGGAGCTGGAATGGGACAATTAAACCCCAATATGCAAAGGACCAAAACTTATAAAAATGTAAGATCTTGTAACCATTTGTCCATTTTGTGACCATTTTGGCTCCACCTTGGGTGTAGCCCTGGCCAAGGGGTATCCTAGACACCTTTCAATAAATACCTACTTTATTCACCAGCTCTGTCCAATCTCTGTTTCAGGTCAGCCTCCCCATGGCAGGAGGGTTGGAACCAGATGATATTTAAGGTCTTTTCCAACCCAAAGCAGTCTGTGAATTTGTGAAATGGCCTGTTCTTTGTTTTGGAGCTGCCAGAGGGCGAGGAGGGCAGTGCTGCCAGGGCTGAAGGCTTGAGACATCCTCTGGCCACGTGCTGCACGTCCCCTTGACCCGTGCCTGTCGCAAGGAGCCAGAGCATCTCCGTAAACAGGAGCGGCTCTGCCCTCACCGGGGCCCGTGTTTGCATATTTGAAGCTCTGTGGCCACAATCTGTCAGCGGGAGAGCAGCAGAGGAGGAAACAGCTTCAGACGCTTGTACGCAAATACTTCTGCCCAAAGGTAGGACAGGAATACAAATCACCTCCTCTCCCGCTCTCTGTTGGGCTCTGTGCGCTCGCATTTGCAACTTCTGCATATTCAGCTGCGTTTGAAACACTCCCCAAAGCTCCCGCAAGCCCTTCCTGAAGAGCCGAGGTGGGAAATTCCCTTTCCCGGGATGTTTTGCCACCTAGTGCCCAGCTGGAAAATCTCATCCGCCTGCGCCTCGGGGAGGCAAAAGCGCCAGCAACGACTTTTTTGGGGAGACCATAAATATTTTAGGAGGATAAAGTGATGCAGGAGCCGCGATTTAGGTACTTGGTGGATCACTGGGAGGCAACAGGGCATACTGGTACCTCATTTCTGACAATAGGCTTCAAACTCTAGAATTGTTCCACTGCTGTCATTCCTGTTGCACCCCTGAAAAGGTGATGCTGGAAAGAGTGAAGAAAGGATAGGAGCAAAGAGCTGCTGACCTTAGGGATGAGTATCACAAAGGGCAGTAGAGTTGGATAGGAAGAGGAATGGCAGAAAGGACAGGGATGATCCAGAAGAAAATCAGCCAAGAAAAGTTCCATCAGTCACCAGTTTGGGTCTGTCTTGGTTCTCTCATCCTTCAGAGAGCAGCTTGCTCCTGCTGTCCAAGAGTTTTAGATTTGGAGCTGCTGGTGGAGCTCTGAAGGAGAAGAACCTCTGCCTTGTTCCCAGCTGGCTGAGAGCACACCTCACTGCTGTTGCCCTGCTCAGGGACAGGACAGGTCTGTGCACAGTGGGCTGGAGCTTTGTCAAATAACAAGGGAACAATGACACTACTGACCCAGACAGCCCCGAGCCCAGAGCAAACTCCCTGCATGCCTGGAAGCCAAATAACACCAGCTGGGAAGCCAGATCCATTATGGATTCTCTGTCTCCCTCTCCCTCTCTCTCTTCCTCCTGCTAAGACAGGTTGCTGATGATGGAGAAATGCCAGTTTGGTGGAGAAGGGTGAGAAGGCAGAGATGGAGCTGAAGAATTTATAGTCAGTGTGGCAGCTCTCACTTGCCACGTGCCCTGCAGACAGGATCAGCAGCACCTCCGGCAATTCCTGGCATGGGCATTTGGCATTTCTCACCATCACCGTGTTTCTCTGAGAAAGGGAGACTTGGAAAGCCCCTGTCAGAGGAGAGTGCCTGCTGATGTGAGGGGCAGCCTTAAAACAGCTCTTGGAAACTGAGGACAAACATGCAGTGCCTGGGCAACGACTTGGTGCTTTTTGTAGCCAGGAGCTGATTTAGGAGATAAACTCCTGTTCTAAAGAATCCTGTCACAAGCATCCTGCCTGCATCTGGAGGATGTTCCTGGAGAGGCAGACACCCAGGCTGGGTGTTTTGCCATCTCAGGGGCCAGTCTGCCCAGCCCTGACTTCAGTCAGCATCGTCATGGCATCGAGCACCATGTCTGGTTCAGCGGCGAGGACAGGCAATTGTGTCCACGTCCTTCTGTCACTTTGTATTTGTGCTGCCAAGTAATCTGCTGCCGCATGCCCCCGGTGTGACCAAGCACTCTGAGATCACAAGGAACGGATTTTCAAAGCTATCAGCCTCCTAAATATGCCAATAGGTGACTAATGGCTTCTAAGTGCACTATGCTCTAAGAGCCCCGAGACATACAAAGGGGCTGAGATAAGACAGGAGAGGGAAAAAGCTTTGTATCATTTAAAAAAAAAAAAAAAAGCTGCAACTCTCAAGTGTTTTGAAAGAATGTGTCTAATGTCTGATATGAATATCTAATGAAAATAAAAACATGAAAGAAATGCCTTAAATATTTCAATGACTTTATCGACTGGTATTATAAAGTATGAATTACTAAACCATGTTCTGTCGTGGTTTTGCAGCAACTGATAAACAGCATCTTCAGCAAGTGTTCTCACAAGTTTTTTTTTTTTTAATATTCCACTGGTGTGTGAAATGCAGCTCTGTGGAGCTCAGCTTACACCTATCTATTTATCTTAAGAACAAAGAACCAAAATATCACTGTAGCAGATACACCAATTGTCTCAAATAATATCCTTCTGATGTATAAATCATCACAAAACACGGTCATCATCAGTGGCTGGGGCAAAAATAAGAACCATTGCTACGTGCTTTTTAAAAAAATTACTGTTCAAGTTTAAAGGTCATCAAAATCCAGTTTTGCTGTTGGCTTTAAAAGCTCAGGTATCAGAGGAGTCTTTGTCAGAGCAGAGATAAGGCCTTTCTCACCAGAAATAAAAGTTGATGTAAGTAACAGTATCCATGTCTCTGACCTGTGACAGAAACCAAAGTGGTGCATGAGGAGGAAACTACAGCTCCAAATCACCATGAAGTCAGCAGAAAATCTTTTCCAGATTGTTTTTATCTCCAGCTGGGAAATGTGGTGAAATTTAGAATTCCCTCATGCCTCACAAAAATTGGCGGTCGAAGTAGCTCATCTATAAATAAAGTTCCATTTATACGGAATGAAGATTCCAGTATCTCACCAGGTCATCCTAAAGACAATCAGCAGCTTCTCTTCTGTTACATCACAATTCCCTGTGGAAATCCCCTCTTTTTGTCCTTGAGACGTGGTGTTGAAGTCTTGATGTGAGCAGGAGTGGGATGCAGGGCACTGAATCTGCTGAGCCATCAACCAGGCTTCAGAGCTGCATCCTAAAGAAACAAACCTCTCAATTTGCCTGTGTCTGGGGTATGTTACAGCAGCAAGGGAATTGCAGTAAATGGTCTTTATAGAGTGCAGAGAGTCAATAATTTTAATGCTGGGTGCTTTTCAAGTTGCTTTTACATTTGTCATTACTCTTTAAATGGGTTTGCCTATGGAATGGTGCAATTCAGGTAAGGGCTAGGAACCCTGGGCTGTTTCCTACAGAGCTGCAGCAAAACAAAATACAATGAACTACCATTTCAGATATCCCAGAACCCACTCTCAGGTAACTGGAGTGTCTCTAGTGCACAGTGGCACTCCCAGCTGTCATCAAAACCTGGGGCACGCAAGTACTAATAGCTTTCAGTAGGTCTGATATCACACTGCAGCAACAGACACAGGAGAAAGCATGACTTCTATTAATTTTATATCATCTTAAGGATCTCTGGGTCAGCTATGTCATGCAGAAGTGTATTACTTCTCCAAGAGCTGCAGAATCTGTGATGGTGGAAATTGAATCCAGATAATCACGTGTTTTGGGCATGTATCTGAAAGAGTCTTGTGAAAAACTTGGATTAGTGTTAAGCAATTTAACAAAGGGCCATGCCAAATTGGCATCATCTTCTTACAATTGCTCATGACTTTATCTTAGTGACTGGCACAGCATGTAATTCTCTAGGAACAAGGTGTGAGTGTTTGGGAAATCTTTATATAATCCATGAAAATTGGAAGGAGAGGATTAAGAACGTGAATCCTTTACGTGGATGCTGTGAGGTCTGTTCCTGTTGATGGAAGGTGCTTTAAAGGGAGCAGAGGTGAACTCCATGAGAGCCTGGGAGATCAGGGAGGAGGAATTTTATTGGAAATCCAAGCTGACCTTGGGGATGTGGGGCAGCAAGGCATGGGGGGCCAAGCCCTGGCATGGTGGAAGGGCTGGGTGCTTTCCTGTGTGCCAAAGATGGACAAACAAAGAGCACAAGGATGAGTCACCACCAGCTGAGGGCGAGTCTGGCAGAGACTTGTGTGAAGTACCTTCATTCTTTGTGAAGGCATTGTGTAGGCTTGAATTCAAACCTTTCTTCTGAGCTGGCTCCACGTCCTGTCCTCTCTGTGGGATTGAAAAAGAGAGAGAGTTCAAAACCAGTTACTTAACGTTTCTCTTTGGATGTCCTCTTAGGTTTATATTTCTTGGATGAGGGAGGAGAAATTCACTAGATAGAATTTCCTAGTTGAACTCCAGCGTGGGATTCATGTGTTCCCACCAGAATGACAATGCAGGTACCCTACTTTGCTATTTTCTTTGAAGACTACAGGGGAAACAGTCTCTCACGTGGTAGGGAAGACTCTTTGTGATGGAGCCAGAAGCTCTTCTGGATTTTTGCAGGTGCTTTTGCACATCCTACACCCTGACAGTCCCACGTCACTCCCTGACCTTGTTCTGCTCTCTCTCGCGTCTGCTGGACACAGCAAATGACTCTGACTCCAGCCCCTCCGTGTCTCAGCTCTTTCTGTGGCACCCAGCAGATGGTGCCACCAAGTAGCACTTTTACATGAGCAGTTTCTTGTCGGAGGTGTTTTAAGTTTGCTTCAATCACTGCACATGTCTTAGGAACCAGCAGAATTCCTTCCTTCCCCCACTACAAAGAGTTTTTCCCCCAGGCTTTGGATATTGTCATAGAAAACATTTAGGCTTCATTTTTTCCCTATTTTCATCATGTTATCTAATTAACAATTTAAAAATATTTAGAAAACTATTTAGAAAAAAAAAAAAAAAGAAAGGCTAAGCTGTGATCATTAATTTTTGAAATTATGTGATTTCTCTGGCTTTTCAAGTCGTTTGAGTAAAATTCAATGCTTAGATTTTTTTTTATTGGGACAGAATCTATTGTTAGAGAACTCCCGTGAAACAAGCGGTTCTGGATAAGAAAAGTTAGGAGTGAGTGAGTGCTCAGCACCTTCATCACGTCTTGAGAATCTTTGTTCTTATTTTCTACCTCCTTAGCAGCACATTTGCAAGTGAGAGATCCACTGATGATTCTGTCCCTGGCCAGGCTGGAGGGTTTAGAAACACATTTCTTGTAACCAGAGCTGGCAGCAAAGGGACAAATGGTGAGCTCCATTTCCATCTTAGATGTCTTGTGCTGCACCAGCCCCCAGATGAGAATCCCTCCTGTGTAGCACAAATGCTTTGATAATTCAGGCTGTCAACTTGTCTGCAAAAGCCAGAAAAAGAGATATGAGAGAAGGCTCCCCTGTGGGTAAAACACAATACTTAATTCCTGATCCTTTGCGTTTTTCTTGGAAGTTTCACCTGTGAAGCATTTGGTTTCCTGTGTCTCAAAGCATGGCTTTCCTTTTGCAGGGTCTTTAAATATTTACCTTCTCTGCCCTTCTCATCCCACCATACTTCAAACCAGAGAAGAGAGGAGAACATTTATCCACATGCAGCCTGGAAGATGCTTTGCCTGAGTAACAAATACCTGCAGTTTAATAAAGACTGGAGTTTTCAGTCTTTGAGAACATGTATTACAGCCTCAATTTGGAATAGGTGATGAGGTGATTACTAAACCCTGGTTGCCATGGGGAAAGGGAGGAGGGTGATTGCTTTTTGATGGAGGAAGCTAAGAGGTACCAACAGTAACTTACTGCTAATATACACTCAAGGTGCACTTGGCATCAATGCATCTGGTGGGGAGCAGCAGTCAATCTTACTAATGCCTGAGGAGTCAGCTTTAGCAGCACCAGTTATTGATGCAGAAGGTCAGCTTTTTGTGACTGGTCATTCCTTGCAACCTCCCTCGAGTTTGGTGTCACTGTGGGAGTGATTCCTGCAAGGGCACTTGATTGAATCTGTGAGCGGTTCAGGGGCACTCACAAATCAAGCAAACACTGGCCACCTACAAACTGGAGAAAAACATCAGTCCAAAATAGGATCTGGAGGCTGAAGAATCCTTAATAAGGCAGATTATTGTTCTGGTGTGCTGGAGAGCAGCTCCTGCCTTAGAATTCCAGGGGCTTAGAAGGAAAGCTGTGCAGTATTGGGGCTGCTCCTGGGGGTGCAAGGATGCCCCAGCTGAGCAGTGTGTGCCACAGGGTTTGTGTCTGTGTTTTGGTACTTGCAGCACAAGGAAGAGACTGGCTCCCTGATTAGATACACCAGGCTGGACTCTTCCCAGCCAGGGATAAAGCTGCAGTCACCCCTCCCCTGGAAAAACAGTCAGGCAAGGGGAAAATGACAGCACCTCACAGCCCCTGGGGAGGCATCCTGACTGTGGCATCTTTCCAGGAGAGAACCTGGTCTGGGAAAACAACACCCAACTGGCTGAGATGGGGCTCAGCATTTCTTCAGGAGCTCAGGAGTGATAGAGGGGCTGGGGCAGGTGGTGGCTGCTCTGCCTGCTGGTGCTGGTGAGCACCTTCACCCTTTCCTACACCCCTCTCTTGTAGAATGTGGTTGAAAACAGCCCTTGGCATCTTCTGTCTCTCTAAAGTGAGAAGTATTTTGGATGTAACTATTGAAAATATGGCTTAAGTCCTGCCTTCTGTACCAGTTGTCCCCCAGTATTTCTGAGGGGTTCCTGCACAGGTAGGAAACCACCCCATCAGCACCGGGTCACTGTGGATTTTCCACCTTGCTCTTTTTCTCTTCTTGGTGCTTTTCATGTTGGTAACAGCTCCCAAATAGCTGGAGTCTTTGGAATGACACTTCCCTTATCATCATCCTTAATGATCAGACAGTGGTGGAGACACATCACTGTAATTGTGTTTGTCTCCTTCACTGGCTTTTCCTTGTAAATTTGTTCCTTGCATTTGTTTCTGGATGGCAGATGTGTTAATGGCTGGGCAGTTTAATGTGTTTATCTTTTGTGTGCTGTATATTTTGGATATAGAAGCAGTGAGAAGAAATAAGCGTGAGGAAACCACTTCTGCATTAATGCCAGCAATTCTGACATTATAAATATATATGAGAGGGTTTCCGTGATTATATTTTAATGTTTTGTTTAATGCATTGACTCTCTGGGGATGAAACAAGAGAAAAACCTCATTTGTATAATTTAAATGGCTAGCAATAAAAATTAGGAGCAAAGAAAGGACCAATTAAATAGCCATACTTTCAAACCCATGCAGATCCCATTCCCTTGGAAGGTCCAGTCCCTGCAGTGGAGCCTGTGTGGCTCCAGCCCCTTCTTTCCTGGACAGAAGCCATGGGCTGTGGAGCTGGTGGCTCCAGACTCTTGGCATCTCCTCAAGGATGGCAGGACTGAGGGAAGCCAAGTCAAGCTGAGGCTCATGTGGTGTTACAAGGGAGGCACGGGGACCATTTTTCCATTTTGAGAGGCAATGGAAAGGACAGCAGGGACTGGCAGGGGCAGTTGTCCCCCCCATCCTCTGTGTGGACAGCAGACCTCCCCACAGTAAGAGGTGAGGCATATAAAACAAGACAAGTTTGTGTAGCCCCTGTGTTGGTTGTTTGGTTATTGTGCAGTTCCCCCAGCAGAAGTGCTCACCTCTGGTTGCTTAGTTTAGGCACCTTCTTGCTTCTTCACAGTCTGTGCTGTTCTCAAATCTGTCTGTGTCCAGCTCTTTGTGCAGGATTGCACTGCACCATTTCACCCCTTTGTTTGCAGATTTCTCTGATCCAGTGCAGCGTGCCAAGGAACAAAAATTACAATTCCTAGCTTTTCTCACAGTTCAGAAAAAGACTTGGGAAAAAAAGAAGCCCCAACACACCCCACAACAACAATCTATCAAAACATTTCCCATGGGCAAAGACTGCTGAACCAAACATGCTGAAGCTCATCAGCACAAAAGAAACAGTGTTTTTCTCTTTCCCACTCCTTTTGAGTTCTCTCACCAGCACTGCACATCTCTGCTCCCACAGAGCAGGATACAGACCTTCATTAGAAAGTGCCATGCCCTGAGAGTTTTCTCCAGTCACTTCTAATTGCCAGCATGAGAGGAGTCCATGGCTTGTGGCCCTTAATTCTGTGCTACAAGAGCAGGCAGCAAAGATTGCCCCTGGTTTGGCAGCTTCAGGTCTGCAGATAAGAAATTTAAGGTCTTGCTGTCCGGTTGTGTTGTACCTTTGCAGCCAAGCCAGCCTGGAGCGAGGAGCTTTCCACGTGTCCTGGCAGTGCCTCTCTTGGCTTCCCCTGGCAGTGGGTGTGGAGGAAGGGGAGCTGCTCCATTACCACTTTCAGACCCCTACATCCATCACTGCCCCCCCGTTTTCCCAAGTTTTGCTTTTTGCTTGATGGAGCAAAAGACTGGGGAAGAGTTGTTTGCTGTTTTTAGGAGTTCTGGCTTCCAGTTCTGGCACTGAGCCTTGCAGAAGAGCTTTGCTGTTTCCATGACAAATTTGGCAGCTTTCTGGCTTCTGGGCTGTCATGCCTGGACTTCAGGAAGAGAATTAAGGAGATGAGATCAAAAAGAGCATTTTGTTATTTGAGAGCAAAGACTTTCCCATCCTACTCAGTCTTCCCACGCTGTGCTTGCAGATGCAGAAACGTGGCTGCTGTAGGTGTTTTCCTTCCAGGATGTGTGTCTGTAGATCCATTTGAATCCACACAGCTGGTCCTGTGTGACGTGGTCTTGGTTAAACCACGAATTTCCATTCACAGCCTGTGATCACACACATATTCACCAACTTTTGGAGGGACCATGGTGTTCTAAAAGTGATGTGCTTACACCATAATTGGAAGTGTATTCATATGTATGTGTTCCCTATTTCTGAAGTCTACCAGAAAATCCCATACAGATAGAAAACTATTTTTTCTTTATTATCTGAATTTTTGCTGCAAGAAACTGCACATCACCAGGACTGTGTCATTGCCTGCAAAAGGCAGCCTCAAGGAAGGGGCTGAAAATCTGTCACATCAAATTGCTGGAGGACACAATTACCCATTTTGGCCCCTGACAGTCGGTGTGGAGCAAGCAGTTGACCAAAAAGTGTCCAGCCTCAAGACTTGAGGGTAATGAAAGCATTAGCAAGAATTTCACCTTTCCACAGGGAGAGAAAAGAATACATTGCAGCTCAGACCTCTTGGAAGGATCTAATGTGGTATTTATTTCAGATATAAATTTGACTGTATAAAAATGACACCTTTTTACTCAGCCTGTGGTGCCAGGTCCAGCTCTCACTTGTAAATTAGGAGTAGATCCATTAAGGCTGTGGAATTACAGCAGCTGATCTGACAGCAGCCTCACCTTGCCAATATTTCATTCACTGTGTGCTTCACTCTAATCTCCTGCGGCTATGAATCAGAAGAAACTCTGCTGAAGCCAACAGTGGTGGAGAGGGAACGAAGGAGAAGCAGGATCTGCATGTTTCTGGGGAGCAAGAGCCTGGGCACACTCCTGTCACAGAGGAGCAGCGTCCCCCCTGCCTCGCTGGGCAGTCAGAGCTCTGCTGCAGAGGTGACATCAGAAATGCCTTTGCCCAAACTCTTCATCCCTGTCTCATGTTGCTGCATGGATGCACCTCTGCACCTCCTCCCTGCCGTGCCAGGACCTTGCAGGGCTGGTTGTCCCCCCACAGCCTGTGTCCCCTCTCACTCACAGAGGAGCAGACTGCAGCCTCGCCCCGCCGTGAGGATTTAGGAGGAGGATTTTGGATAGTTCTGCCATGTCATATCCACTCCTTGATGCGTTTCTGCCAGGGGCTGTGCTGGGTTGTTAGCTCCTGCAGGAGAACTCCCCACCTTCGTGGAAGCTTTATGAGTCAGCCCATTCCAAACACCAACGTGTACTGAGAGGCAGTGCAGGAACTCATTGTTTGCTCCTGTGCTACCAGAGCCCAGAAGAACAATCTGACAAAGCAGAAGTGCTGGATGCAGCCTTGGGAATTCCAGGTTCAGTTCTGAGCTGAGGGAGGCAATTAGGGAGGTGACTGAGTCACAGTCCCTCAACAATTATGCTGCACCTCAGGTACAGCTACCACTTACCTGCTGCTGCTTGTGCCCAGTCATGCTGGAAAAGGTTTTCCTCCAGGCATGTGACTTTGTGAGATCCTTGGGCTGCCTCTGGTACTGATTACAGCAGATTTAATGGTGTTATTAGTTTAGCCAGTGAGACCTTTATCAGAAGAGATTAGCAGATGGATGAGAGCTTTAGTATCCTTGGCAGATCTATTTCTCCCCCAGTAATTGCCTTAAGATGGTTTTATTTCACTGTCTGGACTTTCTCTCCTTCTCCTTTTCATCTTTTAGATTATTTCCTGAATATTTTGCCACATTTTCCTTCCTCACACTAAGAAATAGCAGCTCATGACTTGTGAGCACTGGGTAATGGGACACATCTGCCTAAAGACTCATTCATAAAGCCCTTTAATTCAGCAGCTCCATTCTTGTGGTGAATGGCTGAGGACAGGGAAGCAGGGATTGACTGAAAACACCTCAGGTGGAGAATTAAGAAAGCCAGAGACTCTGCAGCACCTGGAGCAGCAGCCTGCACACCCAGGGATGCTGGTGCTCTTGTTTGGAGGTGCTGGGCCAGCCACAGAACAGCCACTGGTGGCAGGGGCAGGGGGAGGCCACTGCTCACTGCTCTGAGGATTGGCCCCAGAGCTCCTGGCAGAGGGCTGTGGATGGGAAATGCCTGCCAGGTAAAGGAATGATTTAAGTTTGGTGGTTTTATCCTACAGTGCACGCAGCATTTTGTGCTCCTCATGCCATAAAACCTCACAGAGACAAGGGTAAGGCATGTGGGGACAAGTTGTTAATTCCCAGATCTTTCATGTGCAGAAATACTTCATGTGTATTCTTTAAAAATAAATTATCTTTGGATAATTCACCCACCCCCCAGTGTGCAACATAAACCAGTTGTCTTAGAGTGCAATGAGTTAAGAAGGAAAAGGTTGAGCGTAGAAAATGTTTAAAATCAAAGGTCACATTGCAGCTCCATGAGACTTCCCCTTCTCCCCATGGGGTGAGGATAATCACAAGGTAATCAGTGCCCCTGCTTTGGCAGTCCTGAGCCAGCTCCTCACCAGTGCACTCTGGGCATTGATTTCTTCTGGGGGTGTCTTGCAATCAGCAAGAGGCACCAAACAGGAACACTCTGCTGTAGATTCCTCACTTGGAAAAAAAGTTCTCTGCAAGTGCTGCATCCATCTCTTTTGCTGAAATATTTTAAAACATTTCCTGGTTCTTTCAAGCCAAGGAGGAAGAAATCCCCAGATCAGGGCAGCCAGGAGGCTCCTTCAGGGTCTGGCAGAGGAGCCTGGGGGTGGCAGTCACATGAGGCTGCCTTCACTCTGCAGCTGGGTTGCGTCAGTTCTGAGGGCTTTGCCTAAAGATGTTTAGCAGGCAGAGAAAGCAACGACTGCAGTTCCTGTGCCCCTGGGCTGACCTAACCAGTAGTCATTCATCCCCAGAAATTTTGGGAAGAGTCTTATATGATCCCTATACGTACCAGGCGAGCAGTACTTCCCTGGAGGCTGTTTCCCAGAAGGCTCCACCAATCTCTTTGGCTCTACCTGCTCATAGCTGCTCTTTTATTTGCTCTTCTAGCAGCTGCCAGAGATCTATTTTCATGACAAATATAATCAAAAATGTAAACTGAGGTGCACTGGTTTTTCCTAGAAGATTTCACAGTGATACTTCTCTGATTCTTTGCAAAGGCATCACAACACACACTGGAAACCCAGGCAAGTCCTGCACTCTCCCTGTTCTTTTAGATATTTCACGTCAGAAGAGCTCAGGTGTTGTGTGTGGGGTGTGCTGTGGTGAAGGGAGTGCAGGAGGAATCATGCTGGGGCTGCTGCTGTTGTGGATAACTTGCCAGCCAGCTTCCATCCTATTTTGAATCCCTGCGTCTGTAAGAATGATGTGTAAAACACCTCCAGGCAGGAGTTTCCCTTTGGAGGGCATTCTTCTTTCTGGGATGTTGCAGTGCAAGTGCTGACCCCTTGAGAGGGCTGATGAATATTGGAAGAGGGATGGATCTGTTCATTCTGTCGTGTTGCACTGGAGTGGGCACCATCCCCTGGGGCTCCTCAGCTCTCTGCAAGTGCCTGAGTGAGCATTTCTCAGCTGCCCTGTGTCAGCCTTAACCTGCCCTACCTCCAGGTGACTGTGCCTTGTGAAGTTTTACCATTGATCAACTTATTCCAGGTCTGACATCATCCTCTGCTCTTACTTTGCTTTTTAATGTGGAAGGATTTTCATAGGGATGTTAAAAAAGGGTACTGAATAGATCAAACCATGCTCAGCCCAGCAGCCAGCTCCCAGTGATGGCTGCTAGCACGTCCTGGGGAGGAGCAAGAGTGGAAATTACAGGTTATACGCCCAATGTACTCTAGATCAGAAGTTTCATCACTGATTTAAAGAGCTGTTGATGGCCTTTTCTGCTGTGAAGGGTCCTCTCCTCTTGGACACTTTTTATTCCTTTCAGCCCTCACCACTTCCTCTGCCTGTGAGCCCAGCAGCTGCCACGATGTGAGAAGAGGTGCTGCTTGTCCCCACACATCCTGTATGATCCTTTCACTGGCCTCCCCTGAGTTTCTTGTTATAAGGAACAGTGATTCATCAATCTCCATACGGAGGCTACGTAGCAGTCATGATTGTAAGTACCTCAGTGATACCTGGTAGGAAAGATTGTCTCTTTTCCATCTCCCTGGTGGTTCCCAGAAAATAAACCTGTCACATCTTTGAGGCAGTACTGACAGCACGAGAACAGGTGATGGAATGTGCCTGAGAGGGTTACTGAGCAGCAGCTGCCTGTAAGTCCTTACCACAGCAAATGGATTCAAGCGCTGGCACAGGTGCCCAGGGCAGTGGTGGAGTTCCCATCCCTGGAGGGATTTAAAGGATGTGGCACTTGGGAGCATGGTTTGGTGGGGGCTTGGCAGTGCTGGGTTAATGGTTGGACTTGATTATCTTAGAGGTCTTTTCCAACCTAAATGATTTAGTAATTCTCAGAAAGGCTGTTCTCAACATCCTATTTTGGTGACGTGATAAAATGCCTGTATTGATTTAAACAGCAAAGAAGAGAAGAAAGACCCGTGGGGGAAGAGTGGGACTGAGATGCATTAGCAGCATTGCAGTGGGAAAGCGTTGTCCTTGAGACAGCAACAATTCACCTTTCCAGTCTGCCTGGGCACATTTAGACAGAAACACATTTCCTCAGCCACACACTGAGTACGGGACGTTCGGCTGGAGCTCCGATGAGGAAACCACCCGTGTTCTCCAGCCAGAGCCACCTCTGCTCCTTATTCCTCAAAGGACCAGGAGTCCCTTGGGTGCCTATCAAAGCACCTGCCATCTGAAATGTGACCTTGTGTGGCCTGCAGGACATTCAGGTGTCTTGTCAGCCCTAAATATAAAGAGATCTTTTATCAGATAGGAGAGGGAAGAAGCCACCTTCCCGAATGCTGAGGCTTCACCTCTCTGGGATCCAGGATGAGTCAGCCAGGCACTGCTGAGTGCCACAAACCTGTTCAGGTTAATAAAATCACTGCCAGAGCCCAGGCAGCTCACAGGATGCTGTGTGGCTTCCACATTGACGTCACTGCTTCTCATTTACCCTTGGGTGAGAGTGACCGAAATCCATTACTACCTGGCAGCCACTGGGCAAAGCCCTGCAAAATAAATCAGCGTTCTACACAGCAAACAGGTGTCTGCAGCACAAAAGGACCCATTCAGATCAGCAGGGCACGAAGGGATTTTTCATCAGGGGAGTGAAGACATGAATGGGTCATTAGAGAGAGGGGAATTCACAGGCAGAGAGTGATAACAAGGAAAAGCAGGGCGAGATTTCACTGTAGAGACAGAGGAGATGTGGTTGGAGTGTGGGGGATGGAGAAAAAGTGACCAAGGAGACAAAGAGGAGTTAAGTGAGCAATTCGACTTTATTATAGGAAAACAGGGACACTGAACAAAACTGGAAAATACATTTAGAAGTGTGAAGAGGAGATAACCTTGCCGAGTGGAAGTGACCTTTGCCACTGTGAATCTCAGTGGTCAGGAGTGCTGTGGGGCTGGAGGAAGGCACGGCACCTGTGTCAGGAGGGAAAGGCCCAGGGACACTGAGGAGAACACAGACTCTGCCATTTCTGCCTCCATGGAGGGTACAGAGACTTCCAGGCAGGACCCAGCCATCAGCTCGTGAATTCAGAGAAAAGAATTCTCCTCTGAGATATTTTAAAACATGGATATCTTGCATCTTTGACTGCGTCACTTGATCCTGTCCATTTTCAGAGCCAGGCCACCACAGGGAATGGAGCTGGTCTGGCACCTCCATGGTCCTTTCATTGTAGTTTATTCAGGGCAGGATTAAATATATAGGTCAGGGCAATGTAGGGGTTACAATATTGTGCTACATTTGGTCTGGGGATGGAGAACATCTTTTTTCAGACATGGAATCAGTGGGCATTCAGAGTGAGCTTTTGATGCTCCTCAGTCTGCCACATTTTGCCAGCCCTAAAAATATGCCTTGAAAGAGAAAATAAAATCTCTACAGGGTTTTCTTCACAGCTACTAAAAGATCAGGCAGTAGGTACACTCCTATATTACCTGCAAATATGCAGATGTTCTCATCTCTAGCACACATAAAAGCCATAAATCTGGGTAGTTGTAATGTCTTGTTCGTTCATATAAAGAGAATACAAATTGATGGTGGCACTGCCTGGTAAGGAGGAATCTTTCACTTCCCAGGCAGATCATTGTTAACATTAAATGCTCTTGAGCAATCATTACAAGGGTTAGGTTCAATGGCTATTTTCTTTTCTCTATTTTTTGGCCAGCAAAAGGCCCCCTGGAAGGCAACAGGAATGAAATATGAGTATTGGATTTCCTTGAACATCCTTCTCTTCTTCAGTAATAATAATAATAATAATAAAAGCCCCCAGCTGTCAGAAACCTGAGTTCCTTTAAATTCAAAATCCCCTCACAGGGACATTGCTGTGTTCAGGCTGGGCTTTGCTAAGAGGACAAACCTGCTGTGCCAGGTGCTGGGGCACAAGCAGCTGGGCATGGGCTCTGCTGGCACCAGGAGATGGTGCACATCCCCTCTCTCCTGGCATCGAGCAGGGAAGGGGTTCATCCCTGGTATCATTCCAGCCTTTTAGACCTTTGTTGTATGTTTTTTGCCTCCTACCTGTTGCCTGGTCTGATGTGTTTTCTCAGATCTTGGGGAGAAAGGTCTCCTTTGTGCATACAGATCCAGGGCTCAGAACAACAAGAACGCTCAAGCCTTACTGGAGTCTTTCAATGCTAACAGAATAAAACTATACAATTTATTTATCAAAGTCTCCTTTAAAGGAGAAGATGGACGAAATAGATTTTAACCTACTTGTGATGCTCAGGAAAAACAAGCACTTTGATTCGCTCCTTCACAGACAAACAGCATTGCATTAGTTGTTTCTGATTTTATTAGCTATAAGCCACTTTCTATTTTTATTTTCACATGCCATTGACTTTGTTTGGTACAGACACAGCTGAACAAGGCTGGTTTTTCAAGTGCAAATCATGTTAATAGATGCCCAGTTTTTTCCACTCCACACATAGGAGCACCGCTGTAAGAAAGACAGCTGATGGCCAAAAAAATATTTTCCTGTTTCATTTCCTAAATCACCTTTGAGGCCACATTATCCCTTCTGAATTCCCAAATGTGGAATGGTGATGGTTGCTTTAGTACGTCTGGCATGGTCTCTTCACATAAGGAGAATTTATTTGCATGGAGGAGTGAAACAATATGAGCAGACAATGAAACCTCAAGTGGTAAAGTGTGTGAAATTCTCCATTTACTATTACTTTTTATGACGCTGTTTCCAGCTTTTCTTCACTGCTTGCAACTACAACTGATGGATCTGGAGCACAGAGTGCCTCTTATCGCTGCTCTTCATCAGCAAGTGTGAGCAGCAGCAAGCAGTCAGATCGTAGCTGTATCCAAACAGCATCTCTGCATCCAGGGATGGAGCTGCAGGGAGAGCTCACTCGTTGGGAACTTGATCTGTCTAATTATGTGACTGTTGACTGGGCAACGGGTTGCACATCCAGTTGTCCCCAGTAAAAATAATCTGAGTTAAAATACATCATCTTTTTATCTTGTTACCTGTTTCTTTCCCTGTCACAGCGTTTTTGAACTGGTATCAAGAGTTCTTAGAAGAAAGCTCTTTTCCGTCATTAAAATACCGGGTTCAGAAAGATCTCTAGAGTCCTTAAATGCAGATGAGGATATGAGTGGCACTTCCTGAGCAGAATTACAAGGAAGTGTTCTCGCTGGAGACAGTATTCAGAGGTGGATGCTGGCAGGAGTTCAAGTGTCCACACTTGTTCTTATGTCCGTGAATTCCCTGACATCTCCTGTCAGTGGAGGGGGTGGTGGAGGGTCCTTTCCTTGCAGGCTCCACTGAACTCCGGTAGGAGAGCAGCTCTGGGACGGAGGAATGAGCTGCCACTTCAGACAGAGAGAAGTTAAAGAGAGAGACCATCCTTTGGTGGTATTTGCTCTTCATTTCCTTGGCTGATCTGTAGAGGTTCCCAACGAAGCAATAGCATATAGGGTTGAGGCTGGAATTGGTGAGGCCAAGCCACTGGGCAAAAGGTCTGAGCTGCAGGATCCAAGGAGAAGGAGTCACATCCTGCAAAGACTTGGGGATGTTGAAATCAATCCAGATGTCCATCAGGTAGACGGGCAGCCAAGAGATGGCGAACAGCAGCACCAGGGCCACCACCATCTGCGCCACCTTCCTGCGGACCTTCAGCCTGGAGGCCGGCAGGGATCTGTTCAGGGCAGAGCTCTCCTTCAGCTGGCTGCCACGGCTCCACAGCCGGCGCACCGTGAGGAAGCAGATGGCCATGTTGAACAGCACGGGCAGGCAGTACAGGGCGCAGAAGAGCAGAAAGTTGTAGGCTTGCTTGAGCCTCTCCTGAGGCCAAATCTCCCTGCAGATGGAAAACACCAGGGGCAAGCCCTCCACCACGCCGATCTCATCCCGTTTGTTCATGAAGATGAGGGGCATGCATATCCCCGAGGACAGCAGCCACACCACCAGGATGGTGCTCAGGATCCTCCTCTGGGTGAAGAAGGAGCGGGCGTTGAGCGGGTTGTGCACGCTGTAGTACCTGTTCACGCTGATGACCGTCAGGCTGAGGACGCTGGCGGACACAGAGACAGCCTGGATGAAGGGCACTGCCCGGCACAGGAAGTCCCCGTACACCCAGGCTTTGTAGATGAGGTTGCCCACGGTGATGGGCATGCAGATGCACACCACCATGAGGTCACACACGGCCAGGTTGATGAGGAGGCTGCGGGTGGCGCTCAGGCTGGACGCCCGGCTCCGGCGCTTGCGGGTCAGCACCCTGATGGACATGATGTTGCCCACGAAGCCCACCACAAAGGACACCAAGTACATCACGGTGAGGCTGATGGTGACAGGCTCCTTCGCAAAGACGAAGAGCATCTTCTCCAGCTCTTCCCACCCCAGCTCCTGGCTGCCGTTCCAGAGCCCGCCTTGGGTCTGATTCTCCTCCTGCCAAAGCTGCAGGAGGTCAGGGGGGACCCCGGCTTCTGGGGAGGACGAATCCATGTCTGAGTCCCCCCCGAGCAACCTGGGCTAACGGGGCACAGCCTTCTGCGCTGCTTCCAATGCTCTGGACATGGTGAGCTGGGATCAGCCCTGCCTGCAAGAGAGGGTGTGGAGAAGGGGGGTCAGCGGGGCCTCGGGGCAGCGATCGCCCTTCACGGGGAGCTGCCGGGCCAGCAGAGGCTTATCCGCAACTTAGTTGAGAAGCGGCTGCAGCGCGGGGCGGCCGGGCTGGACAGCACAGCACCGGGACCGGCGGGAGCTCCTGCCCGGCCGCGGAGACACGGGGCCTCCGCTGGGAGGGGAGCCGCGGTCCCCCCGCAGCCCGAAGAGCAGCCCCAGTCTCGGTCCGCAGCCACTCCCCCCGCTCCTTCTGTCCCTCACTCCCCCTTCCCCGGCAAGTTGCGGGTCCCGC
>VYXD01003048.1:36058-73365 GCA_013397195.1 Hylia prasina | reverse complement strand
GCCCCCAGCCCCTTCCCGTGCGCCCCTCCCCGCACAGGCAGGTGCAGCTCAGCCCCCGCAGCCTCTTCGCACCCCAGGAACACACACACCCCACTGTGCCCCCGCAAAGGAGCCCCCCGCCCCTCCGCCGGCAGCGCTGCCTGGGGCCGCCCCGGGCCCGGCCCGGGACAGGCTAAGCCGAGCCGAACCGTGCCCGCCGGGCCGGGACAGGCTCAGCCGAGCCGAACCGTGCCCGCCGGCCTGGGACCGGCTAAGCCGAGCCGAACCGTGCCCGCCGGGCCGCCCGCCTGGAGCCAGGAGCCCGGCCGTGGTGCTGAAGGGACAGCTCCGCCCGGGCCGGGCAGGGACCGGGCACGGACCCGGCAGGGACCGAGCGGGGCTGGCACAGTCACGGACTATTCCTGATGGGCGCCTCCTCCTCCTCTCCTGGGGTCCCTGGGTTCAGCTGTAGCAGAGCGGGGAGGATCCCGGGCGCTTCACTTCTACTCTAACATCCCCCACCATCCTGAGTTTCCGGCGGATCCCGGCACGCCAAGGGTTAACAGCACCACAGGTGTGATGGGAACTCACCAGAACGAGGAGCGCTGCACAAAAACCCCAAACTTCTGGTGCTTTCTATTAAACTGAAGGAGTGGGGAAATGGAACGTTTATGGGAAAATTCTCTTGAAAAGTTCAAGTGCTTGTTTGGAGAGCAAGGTTGGTTCGTAAAATGGAACTTTTGGCTGGAGGTGCTCAGAGGATACCAGTGTATCACAGGGGAAAATGTTTGATGAGAGGAATTCATACCTCTGCCTGAAATGTTTAGGTTTTATTCTCTCTCTTTGCCGTCTCTGAGGGAGAGCAACGTAACAAATGCAGCCCAGTGCAGGCTGTTTGTCACTGAATGGTGAATGCCCTTGATTTCACTGGGAAATTCCCCATCCTTTTTATTCTCTGCATGTGAAAGAATAAAGTAAATATTTTTGGTCAGCCTTACGTGAAATGAAAGAAAGATCAGTGGTGGAGCTACACTGGGGAGGGGTGGCAGGAGGATGTGATCAGCCTGCAAACCTCTCCTGCGTGAGAATGCATTTGCTCTAAGCATGTAACTGCTCATTCTCCTACAGTTTTGTGTTTGTGTATTTATAGGCCTTCAGAGACAAACAACTTCCACAAACTAATTGCAGAGTGTTGCCCAGAGCACAAGGTAAACATACCACACAGTGAAATGCATGGATACTCCCATGGATACCTCAAATCTGCTGCAGTTTCACAGCTGCTCCATAAGCAAATAGATCTGTTGCAATGAGGCAACTACAGAGAGCAGGCAATTGGAAATCTCCACGTGCCCGAGCCCGTGCCAGCCTCTGACAGCCTCCCTACAGCAGACCTGCCATTACACATGGAAAACACAGGATGGAGGTGTTTAAGTCAACGTTTTTAGTAGGGAATTAACAGAATACAAGAGGAGAGAGGGCAGAAATGTGCCAGGGCTTGCTTTGTTCAGGTAGTTGCCTTCCAAATATTCAAGCTAATAAATACATTTAACTTCTTCTTTTTCTCCTCGGTGCACTTTATTTGTAACTCGCATGATTTACTGCTGAGGAACCTTTAGGACTTCAAGACTAAATTACTAAGTTAATCAATGGTTCGATATAATTAGAATGAATCTGCTTTTGCATCCATTGACAAAACTCACAAGTGCCAAGTCATCTCTAGCAGCAAATGACAAATCCATGCACTGTGTGCAGCTGACAGAGAGCACAGGGCATTGATTATAATGAGTTCATTGATTCTAACAAGTTCAAAGTCACCAGATAACTCAAGATGGGGAATCTCCAACTAAAAGAAAATGCTGTACCCTTTTCATGTTGGTTTGCCTCTTACAGAGCAGCTTTGAAGTGGAAGCTAAATAAAGTCCACTGGAGACAGGAGCCATCCTTCAGCAGCAAGGGCAATGGGCTGGGCTGTGATCATACAGCAAAGCACATCAGAAATAACCCACTGGTCTCACTGGAGTTACAGCTGTGAACAACTGACCTGAGAGGAGTGAGTCAGCCACTTTGGGGCTTTGCCAGAATCTCAAAAACCCTCACATTTCCCATGCCAGCTACATGTGCCCAAAACCTGCCCTGCCCACTGTGCATCAGAGTCCCGGGCCAGGGTAAATTTAGCTTTGCTGCCTCAGCACAACCTCCCTGCTCCCGCTGCAGCAGGAGCTGGGTATCACACCCAGCCACAGTGATGCTCTGCCTGTCCCAACAATGGGTGTAAATTCAGGAAACTCTGAGGCTTTTCCGGCTTGTGGTGGACCTTGAGAGTGTGGGGCTAGAGCAAATCCTCCAGCTGTGCATCTACTTGCAGCAGCTCATGTGCTCCCCCTACCCTAACTTTCCCCCCTGCTACTCAGGCTCTCTGGCAGGATTTGGGGGATGCACAGCCCTGTCTGGTCCCCAATGCATCTGCATCCCTGACCTCTGTGTGTGGCTGGAACTGGACCAAAGGGCACTTGGCTCTCTTGGCTTTCTCCCAGTGCACATCCCGACATGCCTGATGTGTCTCAGCTGGCACAGTTGGAGGTAAAGGCCTCCTGTGAGGATATAGCTGCTCTCTCCTCCTGTGCTTGCCCAGCAGGTAGCTGGGATGGGGTTTGCCCTCTTCACAGAGGTGAAACAAAATTAGGGCTTGTCTCAGTCAAGCAGGGCTGGATTTGGGCTACTGGGACAGATTGCCAATGGTGCTGCTTGTGTTAGGTGAGCTAAGAGAACATTCCAGGGTGTCAGGGGTGAGCACTGACACTGGCGAAATTGTTTCCCACTTGATTTTGCTGGGAGGTGCTGTTTAGACTGCCCTTGGAAAAAGGGATAAAACCCATCTTCATTGCCTCTTGTCCCTTCTACCTCTCACACTTTTTGACCGACGGCACGGACACAGGAGAACCTGGGGGTGTGGGAGACTCCATGTCAAGAATCTCTATAAACCAAAGCAGAAAAAGAAATTTCTCTCTCTTTTGCCCTCAGGACTTGACTGCGTGTGTGTCGTTCATTTCATGCCCTATAGCGACCCTCCCCCAGCCCTCCCATCTACCCCAGTGCTGTGCACACTCCCTCCCCCTCCCAGGACCCTGTTGGGAAGCTGAGTGTGAGCATTTCTAACGCTGAGATAACCACGAGTAACACTGAAAGCCGGCTCTCTTGCCATCAGGGGAGAGTAACAACATCACCGTGTGTTAACTCACGTTGCATAAAAGAACCACCTACCCTTCTCTCTGGGGTGTTTTCTCATACATCTCTAACACTGGAGCAGCAAAACTCCCCAAATCCTCTGAGCCGCCGGCCCGGGGATCTCTGCGGTGGCTTTGCCGCTCCCTCTGCTGGCGGCTGCTCCGTCCCCAGCGCTGCTCCGGCCCCGCAGCTTTGGGGGCGACACGAGCTTTTTGTGGCCCCGTGGTCCAGGTCCTCGTCACAGCTCCCGTGTGACATTCGCAGATGTCAGCGCTTTGTCGCTGCTGTGAATCCGGGAGGAGATAAGAGGCCGACGCTGCTCACAATCAAAGCCAATACAAAGGAGATGCCAAGTGCACTTCGGATTCTTTGAAAATAAAATAGCGAAGCGAATAAAAAACATCTGGGAATTGATGTTTGTTTTTTGTAATTACTTCCATGAGAGTGAAAATCTTTGTTCTCCCACTAGCCTTCACTCAATCAAAGAATGAAACATTTAAACTATCTGCAGTGTCCTTTGGAGGATTTTAAATGGAGAATGTGTGCATTTTTATGTCTGAGAATATTCACTGGTCTGTTTTCATAAACAGATATGTGCCAAATTCCATATCTTCTGTCCTTTTTATTGGATGCCTTTTAGATTGAGTGCTCCGGAAATGGAGTGGCTGAAAGAAAAAGATAATTTTGAACAGAAGAATTTGTTTAATACAATGTTCACCGGCTGAAGAACAATGAAGGACCATTTTGGCATTGGAGTGATTGAAAATTCTGTCTTTCAGACGTCTTTGCTTGTGGTTTTTGCAGAAATTCAGGCAAGTATCAGGCTGGGAATGCAGAACTAAACATGCTTCTGCAGAGGCCCTGTTTAAATCCAGGGGCCACACAAGTTACCTTGACCCTCTCTCATTAAATGGAGGATCCTGAATGGATGTGTAATGAGTAACAGAGTGAGTGTTTTACGGAGAAATCAGTGCTGTGAATCCCTAAATCTCTGCACACATTTACAGAGAAGGTTTTGAAGTGATAACGAGCATCAGGTCAAGCCTTTGAGAAGTTGAGAGTGCCAGGACTTGGCAGGGGAGGCAGCTGACACGGAAAGCAGCCCCCTAACACTGCCTGCATTCATTCAGCCCTTCTCTCCCTGGATTTAGGATCCTCTGAAGCAATAACAGGATTTCCTCCATGCCCATGTTTTGTGTGGTGCTCCCACTCTCCTGCTCAGTGCAGGCACCACAAACCCTGGGGGGGAATGTTTAGAACCAGACTGAAAGCAAAGCAGATTTGGTGATTGAGGGAATCTGGTGGTCTGAGCAGGTTTGGGGGGTTCCATTTCATCCTGTTCTGACTCCAAGCAGTTTGCCACTGATGCTACCAAGGAGTGGCACTGCCAGGTGAAACAGCATTGTGAGCTGTTAAATCCTCCCTCCATCCTTCTACCTGCACGCTCCACATTTGAATATCAATCCCTCTTCCTTGGTTCTCTATACCCAGGTGCAACAGGCTAATAAAGGGCTTTTTATATGACAAATCTTCCTGGGTTTCATCAGCTGATTGCCATCTGGGGGAACGCTGACAAAGGCTTTAAATTTGCCACTGTTTTGCCTTTTCCCAGCTGCAGAGGCTTGCAGAGTGGAAAGGAGGGGAGGCAGGAAAGAAAGGCTCTGCAGGAAAAGAAAAAAACCACCAAACCAGTCTCAGGGCCCACATCTGCTAGTATCAGAGAGGAGATAAAGATTTTACAGATTACAATAGGAGGGAGTGAAATAACTTACTCTCAGCCTAGGTGATACTTTGCCAGTAGCTGTCACCAAGCAGATACCTCAGGGAACAGGTTGCAATAAGAATTAGAACTTGAGCACATTTGCAACAAGGGCTTGGTGATCAGTCAAGTGTTATGTGTTTAAAAATCAGCTTTCCTATATTTTATACTTGCAGTCAGGACAATCTTAGGATTTGTGCTCTCTGGATTCAAGAGAGATTCAGCTGGGAAGTAGGGAGAGATGTGATTCCAGTTCTGAATGTTCTCCAGTGTTTTGACAGTATAAGATACTCTGTGAGTTGTGATTTATTTTCAACAGCTTTTTAGAAGGAATCCCCACAACTAAACCAGGCAGGCAGAGGCTTTGAGGGGCTGTTAAACTCTTGTCAGGATCAGTTGCAAACTTTTTTCTCCCTAATGCCTCAGCCCTCTCTGTGCAGTGACTCATGTGGAAAGGCTCAGGCAATTTACTGGAAATACAATCACTGCCCTCTCATCACTGTGCCTGTCTTTCTGCTTTCAGTGTGTGTTCACAGCTCAGAGTAACTTCAGGAAATGAAAGCTGACAATAGCTGCAGCTCCACACAAAGGTGGAGGAGGTGACAAGGTGAAATAACTGCATCTCAGTTTTACTCCCAGTTTTTGAAACCAGAAAGATTTTCGTGCCATAGATTACACAGCAGTTGCTAAGCCTTTGGAAAAGGGATGTATCAAGGAAGGGGAGGAAAATGAAGGGGTTGGTGGTGGTTCTTTCATCATTTTGTGGGCTGGAGCATGAAACAAAGCTAGAAAAATGCAGATTAGTATGGGAGAGCAGAGGGATGGTGGATGGAAACTCCTTGGGCTGGTGAGCTGCTCACAACCCTGGGTCTCACAGGAGACAAGGGGCTGGTTCAGCAGTGCAACTCGGAGGGATTCATCATGGGACCTGTTGGCTCCTTAAGGCTTGGGGCAGCACCTGATAGATGATGAAAAGTCCCAGCCCAACCTACCCTTGGGCTCCGGGGTCGGGCCAGGAGCTGCAGGGTGAGAGCACCAGGCTGAGACAAAAACCTCTGGTTCCATCCTTCCTTTTCTGCTCTCATTTCCTGCAAGTGCCTTGGTTCCCTCACCTGCATAAAGGTGTTATGATAGTGCTTTTTTATAGTTTACTTGGATAAGTGCTTCTTAAGACCCCAAAATTCTTACAATAATGTGATGGTGCAGGGAAAACATCCACATCTCTCTGTTGTGTTGTGCTCTGCTAAAGCCAGAGATTTGGCTACTGAGGTCCATATAGCTTGAAGAAATAAATTATGATAAATTGCATTTAGCTTTGGCAAGAGGGTCTTGGACAGACTGTGGGACTGGAGGGCCAGCAAATCTGGGCATCAGGCTAATTTCTGTCACCCTTTCCTTAGGCAGTATAGATGCACAATAACTCAGCTGCCAAATAAAGTGATACCATCAGCTTCCAATTCTTCAACTTCTAGACCAGAGCCTTTCTTTCAGAAAATAATCCTTCTCCAGCCTTTCATGTCTGGAGCTGGTACCTGCCACCATGCATACAAAATCAGGGCTGGGAGGTGTGTTTTTGTGTCTGAGCTGGCTCTGGATGGAGATGCTGTGAGTTAAAGTGGCTTTACAAACCTCTCTTTAATTGGAGTGAAAGAAACATCCCTCTGCTTTGCAGCAGAGACTTTTCTAGCTGCGTTCTGGGGCTGCCTGTAGCCTCAGAAATCCCTCTTCCCCACCAGAACTGAGAGTTACTGTTCCTTTCCTCTTGTTTTATTTTCCTCACGCTCTTCAGAAACAGGCTGAACGTTTGCCCTCTGTGTTCCTCAGTCCTGCCAGCGAACACCTGAGACTCCTGAGCACTTAAGGAGTCTGACAGCCCACTGGGGCTGAATAAGCAGCCTCTTAGATAAGGACTCAGAGATGCAATGCAGAAAGTCACTGCTGATAAGGTCTGCACTTCCAGCAGGTATTTCTGTGCTGGGAAAACTGCCCTTGGGGGATGGAGAAATTAGAGATGCCACAGACAAGGGGCCAGGGTCACTGAGCTGCACCACAACACTGCTGCTTAGCATGAATGGAGAGAAGATCTCTGGTGCAGCCCAGCTGTTGTCCCGCAGGAGATGCTCAGGGGGGCACCGAAATGGGAGGAGAAAGGGAATTTTTAGTTAGATGGTTACAACAGCCCTCCTCCCGCCTCTCTTCACCAGCGCTGCCTTCTAGCGCTGAGGAAGTAGCTAAACCCCCAGCATCAAATTTGGTGTGTTTGGGGGTTTTGTGCAGGGTGGTCACGTTGAAAGGAAAGGTATCAAGTTGCAAAGAGAGTGTGGGGCAGGTGCAGCCTGTGTGACTTTCTTCTTTTTTAGTACTTTCCTAAAAGTTTTTGTCTCTGCATTGGCAACAAGCCCTTGCCCTTTTCCCCCACCCCACCTTTCCTGCCTCCAGGCAGGACCCAGGCTGATAATCAATTGTCACTTGCTGAGGCTGGCAGGCCGGTGTCAGCCAGCCCGATGTCCCCAGGCTGCTGCTGTGCTGCTGAGATGTGACTGTGGCTGATGAGAGAGCTGTTTGCTCACCAGCCTGTGAGGAAATTGCCGGAGTTTGCTGCTGGGGTGTGTGGTGGCTGCCAGCGCTGGCAGTGACACCGAGGAGCAGCTCTGATCACGCATCAGCAGATGCTCCACCCGAGATCTGGGGAACTGCCCGAGGGGCCCTTGGAGCTCTGGCACAGCTCAAGCACGAAGGATTATGAGCCTGACTTTCCCCTTGTTGATCTGGGCATGAACCAGAGCGTTTCTGAGCTCTGTCGATCCAGTCCAAATGAGAACTGGTGGGAAAGGCAGAGCCCACATGGGAGGTCATCACTTCTGTTAGTTCAACAGCTCTCTTTCCCAGGTATTCCTTCCTGGTTTGTGTAAGCCTTACAAGCCTCACAATCTTCAGACCCTGACCAGGCCAGTCCCTATCCCATCCCACAGCAACGTTCTCTCTGGAACATTCCAGCTGGCTCCCCTGCAGAACTTGGCCACAGCAAAAATACGGACCTTGACCTTGAGGTTGGGCAGTGAAATTCTGGTGGAATCCTCTCGTGCTGCACCCCTGGCTGCTGCAGCCCCTTCCCCTGCAAAAGGCCTCCACTCTTCAAAAATACCCTGGGCAGGAGCTTGTGTCCATCAGTTCTCCCCCCAGTTTCAACCCCCAGGTCATGAACGGGAAGGCTGATTAAGATTGGGAAGAAGGATTAATTTGTTCCCTTTGATCCCCTCAATACCAGCCCATGATGCCTCTCTGCAAGTCTGGTGTCCCAGGCCTGCTCCAGAGAGTTTAACCGACCATTGTAATTGCAGGGCTTAATTTTTTTTTCTGGAGTTTTTCCTCGAGGGACAGATGAGGGTCACAGACTTGGAGGGCATCTCATTCCCCATAAAAATGTGCAAAACAGCTATAAACAGCCAGCCCTGAAGTTTTGCTTCCAGCAGTGTTCTGTAGATTCCCAGACCTCTTTTGCTCTTCCAGCCCTTTCACCCTTGGCTGTGCTGTGGCTGGAGGAGGCAGCAGATAAAACCCTGAAGGCAGCAGCAGAGCTGGGGATGTGTCAGGAGAGATTGGGCTCTCTTGGTGCACATGGCAACGGAGTGAGATCAGCTGCTGGCAGGAGCTGGGGGGATGTGTCCAGGAATCAGGACATAACCTCTGTCTCTGCCTGATTGTTGTGGCATCTCTTGATTTATTTGTACTTGAAATGTTTTTGCCCTGTTTATCTGTGGTCCTCTGTGATCGTTTCTGGGGAACAATGCAGTTGTGGGGTGTTTCTGCAGCAGTGGAAAGGATGCAGCTGGTGGCCATATAAGTACAAATTCTTACCCTTATAAATCATTTTGTCGCTTTTCCTCCATGAAAAATGATCTGTCTTTATCAGCCCCCAAAAAAGCACAAATAGAAAGGACAATTTCTTTCAAATGCTGCTCAGCATTATCAGATGGATGACCCAGAGATCCCAGCAGGCCTGGCTTTGTCTGGGTTTGTGCCTGTTTTGCTGAGAGCATGGCCGTGAGAGCAAAGTTTGTTGGAGCCTTGGGTTATATCATGACAACCAGAATTTGAGTCGACTCTCTTGTCCCAGTGGTGACGGATTTATTCCAGGCCAGAGGAAGTCTCATCATCTCCAACTTTCCTGACTTGCCATCAAGACCACAGCCATTTCCAAAACATGTTTTCTGTTCTTTCTGGAGGGAAAAGGTACCATTTGGCACCGTTTTGTGTTCCCAAGGAGCCCTTTGCTACAAGGACAGGATGGTTTCCCATTAGTGTTCTTGGTAGTCTGGAAAAAACACTGCAAACAACTTAACAGATGAATGAATGTCAGGTTTATGGCATCATGCGATGTGGATTTCTACACCCACCTCTTCCTCACAAGTCCTTGAAACTGCAAATAGAAGGAAATGTTGGGAATGGCCAATCTGAGCACTGAGAAAAGGCTGGAGCAAAGCTGCAACCTCCAGAGATCCCATCCAAAGGCAAGGATGGATCAGATCTGACTCCTTATTAAGAGATTTCTCCTCAACGACTGGCAAGGCAGGATCATCTTTGACTTTTCCATCAGGAATGTGTTCTGTCTTATATCTGAGGAACAGAGGAGTGATTAGGGGGCAGCTGTAATTGCATTTTTGAAATAAGTTCCTGTTCAGATTTAACACTGTGACATTATGCTGTTTATGACGCGTGTAATTAAAGTAAAAGTAACATCTTTTACTCTGCTGTGGCCTGGCCAAGGAGTCAGAGATGCGTTGTGCTCCAAGGAAGAGGCTGGAAAAGAGAAGAGAGTGCAAGGGATAAGTGGATTGTTTGGAAAGGCAACTAAAAAGGGAAGAAAAGAAAACAAAAAGCAGAGAAAAGCCAGAGGCTACGCATTCATATTCCCAGGCACTCTGTTCATTCCAAGCTCATCAAAATTTCTAGACCCTGGCTTACTCAGTTCCTTTTGTTTGGACTCCAGCTGCATTTCTGGTGCATGGTGGAGGAACCATGTGCTTTTATGTGTCTCCTCAAGCTCTTGCCCTTCTCCGACACACTGCATCACTCTGGGGATCTGTCTGAGAAGCCTGGAACTGGCAAGAGTAGAGCTGAGCAAACATCTCTCAGCTGGTGAAAGGAATTCCTGGCAACACCTGGCAAGTTGAATCTTATCACACTGCTTTGCATACCAGGGACCTTCACCTTGCATTAGCCCTCAAAACAAAACCACAGTATTTTCCCTGTGCCAAAAACACAGACCTCAACAGGTCCCCCTGCCCAGTCAGCAGCCCTGGCTCATGGCACATGCCTGGATTGGCAGGGGATGAATGATGAGATTGATCTGCCCAGGGAGGGCTGTCTCAGCAGGGATTTCCTTGGTGGGTTTTATTGGCAAATCTGGTACCATTCTTACCCAGCTCCTGGAAAGAAACGCCCCTTTCCCCCCCTAACATCCACACTCCCCACGTGCCCAGCTGAGCACTGGTGCCCATTCACACCCTCCTCTTGGGCAAACACGATTTCTAAGGTCACATGCAGGTGTCCAGACTACTCAAAACAGATTTTGATGTGCAGCAAAGGTGATCAGGCCTACAAAGCCTGTTGTGCAGCCCAGGGTGCAGGGGCAGAAGGTCTTTGGTGGGCTGGGCTATGGTCAGCAATGTGGCTGGGTGCTGTCTCAGGGGCTTGTGATGGGAATGGCCATCCCTCCCACTGTGAGGACACCTGGCTATCTCCCTGGTCGGTGGTGGCATGTGGAAATGGGGAGGAAATGATCCTTGACTGAATCAGAAGCTTAAGGAGGAATGGTCTGCGAGAGAATCCCAGCTCTGGTGTCTAGTAAAGACCTCGTTTGGTGATTTCCACTGAGGAAATGTCAATGTCATTGAGAATCTGCAGCTTGGTGATGGATGAAAGATTCTTCTGCCGATGCTTGTACTGCAGGACTTTGTTTTCATTGATGAAAATGTGGAAATAGTCCTGGTCAGAGTAGATTTCAACCTGAAAGAGAGATTGTGTTATATTCATGTGGCCTTACTGGACCTTGCTTCCTTCATGTCAGGGAGCTGCTGGATCTGTCCACCCACTTCAAACCCTCCCAGAGCTGACACACGCACTGCTCACCCCCACTCTGGGCACAAAGAGGGAATAACTGAGTTTTTCCTGTCATGATAACAAAATTTGGTGGTAATGCAAAGCCTAAATTGAAAACAAGTGCAGAACCCAGGGATTATTGCTGGAGCTCTGCATGCCTGTGCCAGAGCTGGTTATAAATCACCAGGTTATAACAGAATTACTAACAGAAGACAAAGCCAGAGAGGGGATGTCGCTGAGTATGGTGCTGCCAATGGGGAGCACCCCAATATTGTCTGGGTTATTCCTGTTGCACCTGTGGGGTGACACAGGGTTACCTGAAAGGGCTCCTTTGCTTTGAAGGGGAAGGTGTTGTTAACCTCTTCCTGCCCCCAGTGGCTGTTGAGGAAGGAGTTGCAGACGATTCTGGAGCTGGAGAAGCGAGGGTTAAAGTGGAGAGCGATCTGGTCCCCGGGATCACAGAGCAAATTAATTTCAAACCTAAGACAGAGAGAGAAACGGGATGGAGAGCTGTGACGATGCTTCTGGCCCTCGTGAGCCAGGAGAGCTGGGAGCAGAGCACGTCCTTACATGCTTGCACTGGAGCTGGTCTCACCCTTGACCACGATGCTCCATCCAGGACAGATTCCCTCTGGGTGCAGGCCCTCAAACTGCAGACAAGGAGGAGGACACAGCAAGTGGCACAGATGCATTGCCCCACTCAGTCCTTACACTTCTTTCTCACATTTTCATTGTCATCTTCTCACTCTCCCCTTCCCACACAGGCACACACTCTATCCCTGTCTTTTTCTCACTCCTAAATAATCTCAGGGACTCTAAACTGATAAGAAATCAAGTCTCTATGACATCCAGTTGATGAGGTGGGATTTGTTGTCCCTGAGGTCTTTTGTAAAGAGCTGAGCAGGATCAGAGAGCAAAAATTAAAGAAGCACTTGAATACCTTCATTGTTGTCAGAACACAAAAATATTCTGCTTCTCTCTGCACCTGAGCAATACAAAATCTGAAGCAGAAAACTTTGTGATGCTTTGAAGCAGAGGAACAGGTGTAAGTGACATCCAGTCTGAGCTCACCCAGCATTACAGGGCTGATGCTTCCCACAAGTTCCTGCCTGATCCCCTGTTCCACGTGCTCTTCCCATCTCCAAGGTTAAACTTGCATAAAATGAGCTGGAAAATGTTCCTTTTTGAATAATTCATGGTTTTATTAAATAACTCATTTTCATAAGAAGTTCTTGCCATTTCACCCCACTTTTTTTTTTAACGCTCTTATGATCTTGCATTCTGAGCATCCCCTCTCACAAACTTATTGCTCACATTAGGAAAAATTCCTCATCCTTGCCATGCCCACTGCCAGTTCTGTGCCTGTTTCTCCCTTCCTACAGGTCAGGATTTCAACTCCCCTGTTTCTTTCTCTGTCATGAGTTCCAATTTCCAATGTTTTTTTGGGATATGCATGTTTTTGGGCAGGAGCTGAGACATTTGGGCAGGAGTATGACCAACCTCACACCCTCGTGCCTGGCTACTTTAGGAGGACAGCTTTGGGACCCCACACACTGCCCCTGAAAGGCTCTGAGCATTGTCCACCCCTGTGAAGCCCAGAGAGCAGCTGGAGCTGAGTTCTGGATATAAAGAGCGAGTGGTGATGGCAGCACCCAGGTTCACCCAGAGCCTTGACCCTGAGTTTGTAACCATCGCACCAACCCCAGCAAGAGGCACACACACAGCAAGGAGCTGTTCCCTCTTTGCTGCTGGCTGTCCCACCAGAGATGGAGGGCAACACTCAGTTAAAGCCCTCCAGGTGAGAATTACTGCCTTTAGGGCAGCCCTGCTCTAACCAGGATGAAAATCTGTCCCATTGCTCGCTACTGAGCACCGTGAATCTCAGTTTTGCAGCAGCCCGGACCGGACTGACACACAGGAGCAGCGCTGTAAGTAGCACCCGTGCGTTATTCAGCATTTCTACCTGTCCGGCCCTTCTCCCTTTCCTTCATCCCCTGCCAGACCCGTCACAGCCCAGGCGGTGCCACCTGCTGTCCCCAGCGCTTACCCGCAGTGCCATCGCTCGCCAGCCCCGCGCCGCAGCCCAGCCCGGCCGCACGGACGGAGGGGGTCTTTATAGATGCTCTTTTTCCCCCTGTTTTCTTTTTTTCTCTCTCTGTGAGTCACAGCCTGGCCTGAAATGAGCTGATGCCAGCTTTGTCCCAGCCGCTTTCCCCCCTCGTGGCGCCCCGGGGCCGGTGAGGCTCGGGATGCGGCTGTGCTGAGCTCAGCGTGCCCCGGGCCCGCATTTCCCTTCCCTGCTGGGGACAATACAGGGATTTGGGAGCAGGGTGAGCGAGCTTTTGTCCAATATTTCCTGACATGGAAATGCACCAAGAAATGAGCAGCGATGAAATGAATTTCGGTGATGAGGTGTTTTCACGCTGGCAGTCAGCATGTGCTGCTGTGAAACTAAGCTAGGGAAGGGAGGGATGGTTGTGCATCCTCCCCACTTTCCACAGTGTAAATGTCTTAAAAACATTAAACACTGTCCCCATCCCTGTGTGCGTGGGAGGCTGTGATGGTGCTTGGCTGGTCCTGCAGGAATCCATGGCTTTTGTGGATCAAAACCCCCTCAGTGCATAGGCCACAGCACTGGTGTTATTTAATGTTTGTTTTATTTCTGGCAGATAAGCAGAATGATAACTACTATTCCAGGCTCTGGTGCCCTTGGCAGACAATTAAAAATGCAATTCAGCAGACCCTGAAGCCAACAGCTTCTCTTGAGACCAAAAAAGCCAAGTCCCAGGCCAGGATTTGCCCATTTGGACTCTCACAAACCCAAGCCTTGTGAGGCTGAGCTCTGCCCTGGTGTCCTCGCTCTGCTCCCGGCTCTCCAGGCGCTGCGCTGGGGAGCAGGAGCAGAGCTCTGTGCTACAGATGGCAGCATTGGGACGTGCAAGGGAGCCCTGAGCCAGTGGCAGCGGCGCCGAGGTGGGAAGGACAGGGACAGGACACCCCGCCTGTCACTCCTTGGGATGCTGAAGGATGATGGACACTGGTGTCTCCAATCTGTCGGGCTGCATCTTTCCCCTTCTTACAGCCTGAGCCCAATATTGTGTTCTCAGCCCCCAGATCATCACTCCCTGCTCATTTCTGCTGCCTGTGAGGGACTGCAGGGAGAAGGGGCTGCTTTTGAGATGCTCACAGTGATGTGGGCAGAACCAAGCAGAACTGCTGTCCTGCCTGTGGGAAAGGAAGGGTCTGCAAGCTAAATAAGTATGTCAAGTTTATAATAATTATGTTAATGGTATCAGTGGATGGGGAGAGGCTTGGGCACTGCAGAGCAGGCTGGGTTCAGGCAGGCTCAGCTTCTTCTCAAAGGGGGAGTCTGGGTCACCCCAAATCCAGACAGACCTTCCAAAGCCTTTTCCCACCAGCCCAAATCAGGGGCTATGATTTCTCCAGCTTCTGTGCAAGGCTTCTCCAGACTTGTTTATCTGCTTCCTGGCTGTATTTATACCTCCTCTGCAGCCATTTCACCTTCTAAAACTCCCCCGTGCAAACAGGGGTCAGCCCTGTGCTCTGGCCATGCTGCTTTAGGAATGTGTTACCCCAGGAAGCGTTTGGGATGTTGCTTTGCTGGCTCTGCCTCATTCCCTTTCCCCCAGATCTATGGCTCTGCAATAACTTGGGAGCTCTCCAGTGCTGCTGTCTACAAGGGACTGGTCATGTCAGTGCTGTGCCAGGGCTGGATGGTGTGAATGCTTCTCCAGGCTTAGTATGGGAGAGACAATAACTATAAAACCTTTGTGAGTTGAACTTCGGTGCCACAGATCTCTCTGTTTCTGCAATCTCACGCTGCTGTGCTTTGTGGAACTGGCCAGGAGAGGGCTGGAGAGTGCAGGCAAATCCCTGAGATAAATTATAACCAAATTCACACACAGTTCTAACTGTAACTCTCCTCTAACTCTGGAAGAGTCTGATGCAACACCTGCTGCTGCTCTGGAACAGGGGTCAGCGCTGCAGCCTGCAGCTCTCATCTCTGCTCTAAGGACACTCCAGGCTCTCTGGCAGGAGCCCCTTGCAGCTGCTCAGCCCAAGGCAGCTCATCAGAGAGCACCGAAGGAAAACATCACACCCTGTAAGGTGGCAAGATCAGCAGGGGGAAGCTGACACCCCGGCACACGCTGCTGGGCTGAGCCTCCTGCCCCTCTCTGCGCTGTCAGCCCCGCTAATGAGAGCGGCCTCGGCACTGGCAGCTTCTGGGAACCATGCCTTTGTCAGATTTTCCATTCTTTGGCTTCCTGTTAGCATGTGCCACCATCCTCCCAGTTAGGCACTGGTGCTGGGGAAGGGAAGGGCATGTTCTCTCCCGCAGCAGTTGTCTGGGTAGCTGCTGGGTACGGGATTCTGCTTTAATTCTTGTGGACGGTAAGAAAAGGAGACTGGTTCTGCCCCAGACAGTGCCGTGAATGCGACTCGCGGCAAGTGAAGGCTGCCTCTCATTGCTCTTTCCTCACACTGGTGGAAAGGGGGAGGTGATCCCACCCCTCGACAGGGCCATGAACCCACACAAGTGCAGCTGAGGCCAGGCCTGGAGCTGCTGCTGTCCCCGGCACAGCTCCCGCTCCCCGCTCAGGACTTCCCTTCTGCGGCTTTGAGGAGCGGGGATGAAAGGCGAGGGAGTGGAAACACAAAGCATGCCTGGTTTATTTTATTTATGACTGGCCTCTGCTTAAAAGGAAACCAGCATTATCAGTCCCAGCACTGCCAGGTCAGATGAGTAAATGAAAGAGGAGGGTTTCGTTTATGACTGGGAGCTCAAGTTTGTTCTTATAAGGGCATCCCAGCAGGCGTTCCTGCTGCCACCTTGCTGCTGCTCCTGTCAGGGGATGGCCAGGCTCAGCCAGAAAATGAAACAGGGTCTTCCAGAGGTGAAAGCCTTGAGGCAGAGAGTGACGGAGATCAGGTTGTACCTACCCCTCTGTCTTTGGCCTGGGGCAGCTACATGTGCTACGACATAACATCCCTGGAGCCAGCACATCCCAGCGGGTCCGCACCCATCCCTGCTGCAGTTATCCTGCCAGGCTTGGTGAACCATGACTGTCCTTTCCTGCTCAATTCCCCAGGGAGAAGGCGATAAAATCATGTCAGAGAAGGTCCTTTTGCCCTCACCAGTGACTGCAGCTGGAAAGGAGTGGTGGGTTTGGGGCATGGCTGGCGCTGATCATCACCCATCGCTCCTGCTCCGTGAGGTGCAGGCAGGAGGTAAACACACAACCTGGCACGGGCTCTTGTTCAGTGCCTGGGGTTTTTAGAGCCAATATTTGATGATCCGTAAATAATTGCCCTGTTGTATATGCAGGGACCTGATTTATCCTGCTCCTTGATGATACCTTCCAAACTCCTCAGGGAGTTTGTCTCTCTCTTCCTGGTGATTGATGAGAAGGAGGAGAGCTGGCACTCGGCCTCGTCGTGCTCCTCAGAGTCAGCTTGTGGTTGTACTGCTTGTCCCTCCACGGTGGTCTCTGCTACAGCAGTGACAGACCCTCAGGGGGAGGGAGGTTCTGTATGAACTCTCCCTGCTCCCTTTTATGTCGAGTCCCTGGGTCCTGAGGAGCAGCATCAGCATTGTCAAATCCCCCTTCATTCCCCATCGCTAACCCTTGCCAATTCAGAAATGCTTCCCAGCGGCTTCCCAGGTGAGGTTTGTCCCTGGGAGCCATTCTTCCTCGGTTTGAGCAGCTCTTATTCCATGTTGAATGATTTACTGCCCCAAAGCAGAGGGGGAGGACAAGGCACACCACTGCAGGGGCTGCAGCTCGGCCGTGCGCTCTGCTCCTGCTCTCGGCTGCCGGCACAAGCAGCAGCACCAGCATCTCCTGCTGATGCTCCCCCTGAAAACTCCGTGCCAGCCCCTTGGCCAGGGAGCCCACGTGGCAGCAGGCCTGGGCACGGCACGGGCGGGCCACGCTCCACCTATCAAAGCCTGCACTGCTGCCCCGGGGAGCAGCGCGTGGGCTGGAGCCGCAGTCGTGCGCCCGCAGGTGGGTTGGGAGAAGGTGCAGAGGAGAGGGAAGCCTGGAGCGGTGGAAAGAGGGAGGGAGGCAAGCTGTGAGGTTTTGGGGGTGCTCTGGGGTTCAGGGAGCAGCCAGTCACAGGTGTCAATAGCCCTTCTGGCTATTGGCAGGTTTCATGAGGACTGTTCGGGTCTGGGGAACATCAGAATCTGCGCAGCTCTGTTTTTTCACTGTTTTCTATTGAGATTTATTAACATAAGGAGGCATAGTCAGGTTCTGACATGATAAAAACTTTTCCATGCTCTTGTTTGATATCCTCATCCCACCTGAAAACAGTTGTCCCTCAGGCTGGATCCTAGAGAGGGTCCAGTTTGGGGTCAGATGGTGACTGGCACCAAAGGAGGCAGAAAAACTCTAAAAAGAATAAAACAATGAGACCATTAGTATCACAAACATTTCAGTCTCCTCCAGCCAGTTGCTCAGCCCAGCCCTGAGTGACCTTTCCCAGGCACAGAGAAGTGCAAATAATCCTCACCCAGGAGGAAGATGTGCCAAGGCCAGAGCCAGCACAGCCCCTTCGCAGCAGGCAGCCAGCCTGGGGAGCTCAGTCCAAGAGCCACCATCCATCAGAGTGGCAGAGATGGTGCTGCCTCCAACCACGACCAGCAGTTTTTCCTCCAGGCAGATCAGTGCTGGGACACAATAGATGGCATCGTGCTGGGCTCCTGGAGCTGCTGATAGAAGTGTGAACTCCACCCCAAGGAGACCCCCAGGGAGCTTAGAGGGGGTTTGGAGGCATTTGTCGGGGAGGAACTCTGGGTTTGGTCAATGAAAAGGGTTTAGGGACTGAGATGCTTGCAGCTCTGGGAGCCAGAGCTTGTCCTTCCTCCACCTCTGAGTATCTGGCCCACTCCTTGCCCCATCACTGCTTCCTTCACTTGGTCCTATGGCACTGAGGCACCAGCTCATCATCTGCCCTGCTGCATCAGAGGGACAGTGAAAGCAGAAGAAGGGATGAAGGGTCCACTCCCCATGCCAGGCTCTGGGAGAAGGTGGGATAACACAGGGGTGAGGAGTAGAAAGGACATTTTCAGCCTGGCAGGGCTTGGCACACATCCAAAGGTACCAGTACCAGCAGGACCCCACAGATATCTGCTTCAGACCACCCAGCCAACAAACCCTTGAGCCTGGAGCACTGCTCCCCTCCACGTGGGCTCTGACCTTTGCTGCTGGTGGCTGAGGAGAAGCACTGGCTGTTGCAGCAACCTACAAGAGGCAGCTGGGGAGGAGGATGCAGCTATTTGCTATTTTGGAGAGCAGGGAGGAAGAGGAAGGGCTGCTAACAAAGACCGAAACTAGAGAAATGACGACTATGACAAAAAACCTTCTCCCATTTAGGGAACCAAGTGCATTTGTTTCCTGCTGTGACCAGGGTAGCTCAAAGCAAGAGACACAGGGGAGGCACACATTCATGTTGCTGAGTGGCAGCTCCTCAGGCCCCAGGGCAGGGGTGGGACTGTTTCAGCTGGAAAGGACCAGAGGCCCCAGCAGCCCCTCTCTCCTTTGCCTGCCTCCCCTCCATCCTCTTCCCCAGCCACTGTCCCGGAGCAGCTGCCATGCTGTCACACCCCAGAGCCAGGTGGGAGCCAAGGAGGTGGGAGCCAAGGAGGTGGGAGCCAACGGTGCCACATTTTTTTGAGATTTGGGACTCACAGTAGTGTTGAGGAATGAGGAAGGGGAATCATGTAATTCCCTATAGCCATGTCTGCTGCTGCCCATCCTGCTGCTGGCTCCTCTGGAGCTGGAGGAACAACAAGCCCACCTTCCCCTTGTGAGCTCTGCTCCTCTCTGCCCCTTCCCACAGTGAGACTCCCCGAGCCTGCTCCAGCTCCTCATTCACAGACAGTGAAATTGTTCTTCTTGAGACAAACAAACAGCCCCTGCCCCAGGGAGCCTGTGGTCAGGACAAGGAGATGCCATGTTATTTGGTTCCTTCTCTATTTTCATTTTGGCTTTTAGATTTGCAGATGTGCTCCAGCCACAGAGTCTGGAGGCAGGTCCAGCTCCCAGGACTCCCAGCTTGGGTGGAGGCCGAATCCAGGCTGCTGATTTAGTCCCTCTTCTATTTCTGGTGCTGGGTTTATACATCATTTGATTCCATATAGTTATGGGTAGAACTAAGTAGAGCGTGAGAATTTCAGCACAGGAGGTGACGGGATGCTTTATGAATGAAACATTTGTTAGTGCAAGGTTTCAGCAAGAGGAAGGGACACAAATTTCTGGCAGGAAGAGCACAGTGTGGGGACATGGAGGGGTCCAGCAAGGGGTTTAATCCACAGAAGGCTCCACCCAGATGCACCCACGCTTTGGCTGCAGTTTTCCTGCTCAGAGAGCAGCTCTGGGAATTGGGGTTGAATCCCATCTGTATCTCAGTAGCAGCTCAGGAGAAGCCAAGGCATGCTCAGGAGCTGAGGACAGAGCTGCAGCTCCAGAGTGCGCTCTACCCATCTCTGCTCCTGTCATGGATGATGGTGGGTTTCCAACCCCTCAGGACTGTGGAGCAGGCTCAGAGGGAAATGCCATTTGCTGCAGGCAGGGACAAAACTCTCACTGATGGAAAAGGACAAGAACTGCAGGGGTTTGGCCTCCATCTCCAAGAGAGATCTGTGGTAGCTCTGACCTGCCTCAGCACTTCATCAATCCTGTTTTGTACTTGATGTGGATTGTAGCCTGGGGAGATGTTATCTGACCATGACTCTGCTCCTCACATCCTCTGCTGCTACTCCTCCTCCTCCTTTAGATCTGTCTGATGGGAGAAATTATGTTGTTTTCTGGAGCTTTTACCAAACTGCAAGGGGTTTTCCAAAACATCTGGAACAGCTCATGGAGCTGGAGTGGAGTGTAGCGCTGAGGGTGGAAACAGGGTCATGGAGACAGAGGCACCCTGTTAGATTAATGCTTGGGAGCGACACTTGGGACGGGCTGAGTTCAAATCCTCACCCCTCTCACAAAGGAAAACAGCTGGCAAAGAACAGTGAGACCCTCCCCACACCACCACGTGCCCCTGGGTCCCCAGGGCCATGCCTGGAGTGGGACTCAGCAGTGCCCACCTCAGCACAGGGATGTGCACCGTGCTCTGAAGGGCAGCAGGGGAGTTCTGGTGTCCCAAACCCAAACCCTGCTCCTCTACCCCGGCTGTGGGAGGAGCTCCAGAAAGAAGGCAGTATTTTGCAAAGGGCAATGAGGCCCCTTGGGTTATTTGGAGGCTGCCAGCTCGGCATCCATCACTGCTGAAATACTGAGATGGCTTTGAACACAAGGCAACATGTAGTTAATTAAAAGAGGGGTGTAACTGGTGCCAATCCCAGAAAATGATAAAAATAGACATCTGCTAAAGTCTTCATTTCTACAGGGCTAGGATTTGGACTGATAAAGAGGATCTTGTCAATGCCACAGCCTTGGTTGTGTGGTTTGACTTGGCGTCAGGCCGTGGTGCAAATAGAGCTGGAGTGGAGTCTGCTGCTCAGATAAAGTCATAAATTCTAACAGTGCAAAGCCCTCCCAGCTCACCTGATGGGAGGACAAAAGGGGCTGGGAGGTGCAGCTGCCCTGGGGAAGTGTGTGGGGTTCACAGTGGGGTTACAAAGTGATTGAGCCTCCTCAGTTTTATCTGTTAAGTGAAAAACAAAACCCTTCCAGTAACATTTTTAGACTGCTGCTAAAAAATATGCCAGATCACTCGGCTTGGTGCAAGCCAGAATTGCCTTTTTTAGTGCAACCACAAGGAGATTCTAGGGACAGGGAAGGTGTGACATATAGGATGGGACAACGTCTTTCTTGGAAAGGAATATATGTGAAAGCCATGGCAGAACCATGACTTTTAGCCTTAATTTAGTGGGACAACCTCTAAAAACGTTTCTGTGGTCCCTCAGGAGTAATCCAGATTCCCATGGCCAGTCCTCAGATTTGTGATTTCAAGGACCTGTGTCCCATCAGTTTTGGGGGCAACCACTGTCCTTGGCTGTGGTGGGGTGAGGATGGAGGGTGTATTACCTGTGGCTGTGACAACGGGGTGAGAGCAGGGAGGGCCATGTCCCCAGCTCTGGTGTCCCCTTGCCAAGAGGAGGGTGGCACACTGGGAGTGTCCAGGAAAAGTGCCCCAGAAGTGATTCAGGGCCTGGAAATGTTGCTTATGCAGAGAGGGTGGAGAAGCTCAGTTTATTTTGTATTATTTTTTGTTATTTATTTTAGCACTATATATTGAAAAGTTTTGGCTGGCGGATGATGAAATCCCTAAATATCAGGATTGAGAGGGGAGAGGATTTCCTGGGCCAACAGGAAAAAGAGGATAAGATCTAATGAATGAATACAAAAGGGTACAACTTTGGGCTGGAATGAACACTAAGGTCATCTGAAAAATTTAAATGGAGACTGGAACACCCCATCCCCCTGTACTGACTGCCATGATTTTTTTAACTTCTGCAGAGAGTATTTGGGAGTTCAGGGTGAGGGATTCTTGCATGCTGTGGCTGTGCCTCCACCTGCCAGCCCACAACAGGCTGGCGGGTTTTAAACCCAGATTTAAACACTGATGGCCTCAGGCTTTCCTATCCAGGCAAGAAAACAAGCTGTGAAAAAAGTAAACATGTCACTGAGGTATTTTCCTTTCAGATGGGTTGATCTTTCCGAGCTCAGAGAAAGGACACAAGGAAGCTGCTGTCAGACGTGAGGACACCAGCCTTGACTTCACAAATGTTTGAATAATATTTGCTGAACTTTATGTGTTATTCCAGAAGAAGCAAAAAAACAAGGGAAGAGAAAATGTTTCACTGGACTCTGCCAGATGTGATTCCCTCAGGTAACCTCCCTGCTCACCCCAGGCTCAGCAGCTGCCATCACCACTGGCTGCACTTGTCCCTGCACGCCTGGATGGAATCCCTGAGGGATCCAAAGCTCCAAAAAGGGGTGGTGACCCATGGGACACCACACCTGGCACAGCACCACGAGGCCCTATCCCATCTCCATCACACCCCACAGGCACACATGGAATGCTGCCACAGGGACGGGCGCTGTCCCTGGCTTGGTGCACAGACGGGACATTGTTTTTGTAGGACCTCCCCCAAGTGCCTTTGCTGTTGAGCTCCCTCTGTGGTTTCCTGTGTTTGAACCCCTTATCACAGCCCTGCTGCCACAATAAGTGCTCGGGAGGGTGAGTTTTATGGGTTGATAAGGTTTTATTGCAGCCAGACTTATTGGTGGATGTCTGAAATAAAGAGGTGGGGAGCCTGAGGGGATGGGGGTCTGGGCAGCTCCAGTTTCCACTCAACTCAGGAGTCTGAACACAGGTTTTCAGTAAAACCCAGGCAGTTTTGAGTCCAGCTCAGGCATACCTGGGAAGGTCCTTGTCAGAGAGCTCCAAGGCAATTGCTGTTTGTACCAAGGAATGGGATTTTATTGAAATATTTATTTCCATCCCCTGGCAAGAGGAGGCACAGGGATGTGGTGTCTGCAGCACCCTGTCCACACCTCGACCCTATAACACACCTCAGGAACCCCTCAGGACCCTAAAACAGTGAGGGCTCTCCAGGGTATAGAGTGATTTGCACCCTCTTCTGCCTCAGTTTCCCTCTCCACTCCACACACCTCCACCACAGCCTTCCCTCCAACGTGGGCCAAGTTCTTCTCCTGGCGGCGGCTTGCATTTGACTTTTTCTCTTCCTTAGCATCAGATTAGAAATAAATTAAACAGGCCAGTAATGACTTTGCCAGGTGCTGACTCCTTCTGCACTTCAGCTCTGAGTGTGCCTTTGTGTGTACAAGCGATGAACAATGATTAAAGAGGCTTTATTAGCCCCATGACTAAGCCATGATAGCAAAACCCTGTGTCCTTCCTGCCAGTGAGCAGCACGGGGGGGGAACAGCTCTCTCTGAGTGCTCTGCCCCTGCTCCTGTGCAGAGGACAACACTGTGGCCACATTCGAGGGTTTTCTGATCTCCTTTACCCCAGTGAGCACGCAGGGGGGTAATGTCAGACACCAAGATAGTTGTGTGTGGTCTCTTCAAGCCATTTGTGGTCCCCTGTGTCTGCTCCCAGCAGGAGTGGCTGTGCCCTGGGTGCTGCAGGGGGCTCTCACCATTTCACCATTCACCATTCATTTCACCACATTCACCAGTGGTTTAACCTGCCCCTCTCATGGGCATGAGCATGTCCATCCAAGGACACAGGGTGATGTGGAGGCTGCAGTCCTTGGGAAAGGATTTGTTTGCAGTGACTTGAACCTAAATCTGCCCCTAAATCTGTGCTATGGCCTGACCTCCAGCACAGAAGCCCCCACAGCACTGCCAGGGAGCCTGGTGTCCCTGATTTATCCATCAGTCTAACAGAAGAATTACCTTCTTATAAACTTCAGCTGCTCTTACCCAACCAAACACACCAGAACCTTTCCAGAATGTCTTTTACTTCTGAGATGGCAGATACCAGGACATTCCCCTGGCTGCAGGCTGAATTGCAGGGCATAAACAAATATCTTCAGGACAGCTGTTGTCAGGCACTGGCTGTGCCTGTGTTGTTGGCATCCCTTGGTCCCAGGGATGTGTGACTGTCCTGGACCCACCACCATGGAAATGAATTAGGGACTGCTGTGACCTGGGATGTGCTGTGAGAGCAGCAGGTCACAAAAACAAAGCAGCCCAAAGTTACTGCTGCTGTGTCTGCAAGAAGGGACCAATTATTTCAAGTATTCTGGGCCAACAGATACAAACTGTGGCCGGACACAGAGCCTGCCCTGTGGATATAAATCTGTCAGGAGTCCAAGTGATGGGGAAAGGGCTGATTTTTACATTTTGGTTGAGACCTCTTCCCAGCAAAGGGCTTTAAGCTGGTGGCTCATGCCAGCCCCACCACATCTCAGCAGAGCAAATGCTCTGCACTTCTGCCATGCCGCAGCCAGCCAGGGGATGCTGCAGAGGAAATTTCTGGGAGCAACTTGAGTATTGCAGTAAAGAGAGAAAACAAGATATTTTCTTTCCTCCCTCACACCTCCACTCCAGGGGCATCCCTTCAGAAGCTTCATTAATGCTGGAGGAGGCAGAAGGCAAACACTGGGAGTGGGTTGCCCTTTCCCCTGGACCTGCCACCTCTGAATCACACTGGGCTTGCAGCACTTCCTGCAAATGCCCCCCTGGGCCAGCCAGCCCATCCTGCCCTCCTGCAGAACCCAGCACTGCCATCCCTGCTCGCATACAAAGGAGGTTGCATCATAACTGCTTTTTAAACTCTGAGGCTTTTGAAGTCAAAGCCAAAGTTTGTTTTTACGCCTGATTCGAGCCAAGTCCCTCGTTCCAGTGTTTACAAGAGTCTCTTTGGTTAGCAGGAGCTCACCTCACCTTTATAACAGTTGGGTTATCTCAGCAATGTTTGTCCAGACTGGCAAGAATCTGGGCTCTTGAAGAACTGAAAATCAAAGGAACCTGGACTCTAGAAGGACCAAAAATCAACGTCATGAGAGACACCAAACAACAGCTCTACTGGAAGACTTCCAGCTCTTTCCTCAGCTGTGGCAGAGATTATCAGGATTCCCTGGAGGGGAAGAGACATATTTTCAGGATAGACATCCTTTAGAGGAAACGGGGAGAACCTCAAAAAGAGGGTCTTGTAGTTCACAGGGTAGGGATGGAGTCAGCTGCACCATCACTCACCCCACATCCACGGCGCAGGAAAAAGATGCTCAGACCGGGTGGCAGGGACCCCCGAGATTCCCTGGAGCAGTGGGTCTGAGCAGGGAGTGACTGTTCCTCCACTTCTGGGCTCATTTCAGAACTGTGTAACAGTGGCAGCTCTGGCCGTGGCTCCTCACTTGCTGGCAGCAGCAGGGCACTGCCAGGATCCCTGGGATTGTGCGTTCTCTGCTGAATATTTGCAGGGCAGCAGTTCACAGACACCGCCAGCCTGCAAGATGGAATACACGTCCAGAAGGGCTGAGGCTGAGCTGGCAGCAGAGGGAACCACCACCCCCAGCAGGACAGCAGGGAGCGGGCCGAGTAACCTCACCACAAATACCTCACCCCGGGCATGGAGCAAAGGAGGCGTTCCGGGGAAATCTGGCCCGGCGGATGAAAGCGGAGTGGTTAATGCAGCGTCTTCTCCGAGCCGACTTTCCAGTCGCGGCTTGCACGGGCTTCCTTGCGGACATCTGGCAGATGGGCCAGGAGAGGAATGTAATGAGTTGTGCAGATGGGAGGTGCCGCGCTCAGGTTGCAGCCGTGGGGCAGGGAGTCAGTGTTTTGTTTATAAACACAGGCAGGATGACTAAGATAAGAAGGTAATGGTAATTAAATTAAATTAAGGCTCTGGAAGTCGTTAGATGAGCCTGAAAACATCAGCAGTCACTCCGATTCCCAGTTCTGCAAAAGAGGGGCTGGCTGTGATGGAGCATCAGAGGGTGGCGGGGGAGCAGGGGGCTCTTCCATCAGCTCAGTGGGGAAGAGATGGACACAGTTAGATCCAAACAGGCGAGACAGAGGGGAGTCAAGTAAAAATGAAACACCAGAGCATCAGGGGAGGAAGGGAAAGCCCACAAAATTTCTTCCCGTTCTCCTGGGAAAAGCACTCCCAGAGCACGGCCGGGGAACTGAGGCGCTGTTGGATGAAGGGACACGGTTCCCACAGGGATTTTGGTACAGATGGTGCAAAGACGAGAGATTTGCAGAAGTCAGTTGGGTTGTAAATGCCCAATTCACATCCAGAGCATCTCTGCAGATGGTTTGAGCCTCTTGGTGAGAAGTGGGAAGCAATCAGGTGAGCAGGGAGAGCAGATTAGGAAAGGCATCCCTGATCCAAACTGTCTGGGAGGCGCCTCTTGGCTGAGGGGGTGGCAAAGCCTGTCACCCACTGACTGGGGGGTAGGACAAGTTTGGAGAAAAGTGAGTTAGGGAGTGTGACAACTGAGGTGCAGGTTTTGGATGGGTTTATGTATCCAGCATGGAGCCTGCAGCTGTACCTGTGTCAGCTAAGAGAAAACAATGCTCAGAGCTGAACAAACCCACCCAGCACCAGGGGCTTGTGGCTTCTCTTCCCAGGGCTGCTGGTTTGCTGAGAGATCCTGTGCCTGTTTATTTTTCTTTCCTGCTTGCAGTGGCCCTGATACACCTCCAAGCCTTAAATGCTTTCCCTGCTGCCCACATGGGGTAAATTGGTCCTGGGAGCTTTCGTATCTCTTTGGGAAGAGGGAAGGGGCTGAGAAGGTCCAGATGCTGCAAGGCAGGCGGGGTGGGGGGCTGGTGCAGCTCAGGAGAAGGATGTCTCATCGACATCCGTGACCCAGAGACTTAGGTCTGCTGCTGTCCCAGCTTGGGAACCTGGCCCCAGAGTACATGAGGTAGAGACATGTGCTTTTTAGCTCAGGAGGTCTTTCAGCCTGCTCTCCTGGTGCCAGCCCTTTGCAAAGGGCTGCTGGGAAGCATGGAGGAAATACCAACAGTCCTTGCAGCATTCATCACGGCCAGGATGATGAATGCAAATAAAAACGTGCTTGGCTGGATCCTTGGAGAGGGGGAGAGACCCTTTTCCCACCAAGTGCTTGCAGGGTGGTGGTTGATCAAAGGTGGGCTGAGGGAAATGTTCTCTCCCAGGAGGTGTCGAGGGGAGAGCAGGTAACTTATTGGTGGCTGCATGTTTCTAATTAGTGAAGTAAGGATCCATGGCAGCATCCTGCTGACACCCTCGAGCCAGAGCTTATCACGCTCTCTAATCTCAGCCCCAAACCCTGGGAAACCATCGGCTCACATCCCTGTCAGAGCCTGGCTGGTCATCAGGAGCTGCAGGAAGGTGACAGCTCGGTGTGACGCTGATGGAGAGGGAGGGACCCCCGCGGTGAAGAGGCTGGAGCAGCTAGAAGGATGTGTAAGAGCTTTTATGGATGAGGCTGTTCCTGCAGTCAGTGTGGGTAGGTACATCCCACGGGGCAGCCAGTGCACTCCCACAGTGGATCACTGATTTGCACTGACAAATGCTCTCCTCTTTGCCCTACAGCCCCCACAAGGCCCTTTCCCTTCCCTCGGGGCCGTGGGGAGCGGGCTGGCCGCTGCAAGGAGCGGGCTCGGGGCCAGCATCGCTGCGGCTGCTGCGGGAACAGCCCGGGTTTGTTCAGGCTGCTCGCAGGACGCGGCACAAGCGTGCCGGGGCTTAGGGCTGCACGGCCCGGGGCTGAATTTGGCTCCTGGCACGGGCCAAGTGTGCAGTGGGAGCTCAGCGCTCCCTGAGGAGCAGGAGGCACAGATCCTTGGCTCCAGGTGTGGCTCCCAGCCACGACCGCCCGTCCTTGCCATCCCTTCCTGGTCACTGGGACTCCCCAAAGGAGGTGTCAGACACTCAGCTCCATCCTGCTGTGGACCCTGGGGCAGGCTGAGCTCCCCATGCAGTTCCCTGAGGGAAAAGCTGATTTTCCAACCACCGTCTGGGGCTTTGGGGGGAGCATGTGCCAGCTTTCATCGTGCTGATCTCCCCAATTAGTCTCCCATCTCCTTTTCTGCGCACATCTCCTTTCTTCAAAGCACTAAGCGTCATTAATCTGTTTGGGGGATTAATGCCAGGCTGAGCTGGGGAGAGTCCCGGCCCTCTCACACACTCAGCCCTGCACACTAACAGTTTTTGCTACCCCGTCACAGCTGTTAAGGCTGCAAAAGCCTCGGGTAATGTGATCTCCCAGGGCCCTTGTCCACAGAGGCCCGTGCAGCCTGGACCCTTTTGAAGGCAGGAATGTGGCTGAGCATGACCAAGTTTGTCCCAGCGATGGCCTTGTGCTCTCCTTCCCGGCCATCCAAGCAGGAGTTAACTATGCATGGAGAGTTGGATCAGCCCGTGGGACTGCCAGCCCAGTGTCCCCCTTCTGCTCTCCCAGCTCCCACCACTACAGAGTGTCTCAAGTTCAGGGGTGAGTGGCCCAAGACCCAGGAGAGTGTGCTGGAGGCGCTGATGGGCACAGAAGGGTTTGAGCCAAATTTAGGACAATAAGCTTGGCATAGATTCCAGACCTTTTCCCATGATTGTTTTCTCAGGAGACAATGAGCTGGACGCACGCTGCAGGAGAGGTCTGACACAGCAACTGGCATGTGCCAGGAAAAATGGACCAGGCTGCTTGGGGATGCAAAATGCATCCCTGTGCATCACTTACCAGGGCCCACGGAGTTCTCCAGGCCCTTAAAAGAGATGGACAATAGCCATACAAGGTACAGGAGGGTGCTGGTTGCTCTGGGGGCGGTGGGAGCCTTGCTCCAGGTCTGCATGTCCTTTTCCCTTCCCTCATGGCAAGGGTCAGAAAAGAGTGCTCGCTCTGAGGCCCTCTCTGGTACCCAGGGCTGGGGGCCTGTGCCCCATGAGGAGGGAGCCCAGCTGTTGTTTAAAGCACTGTCTGCTGGAGACACTCCAGTCTGGATTTCAAAGCAGCTGCCGGCTCTTTCCTTGGATCTGAGGTGGCTCAGTGGGATTGGGCAGCTTTGTAATTTGAAACAATGGGGTTGGGGGGGACTGGGCAGCCCCAGCCATACAAGGAAAGAGGATCCCACTGCCTGCACAGCCCCACATTCCCCATCCTCCCCCTGCCCCTGCCTGGGACGGGCAGAGCCAGCATCATCCAGTGGCCCCAAAGCACCCGATGGCAGAGGCCAGAGGACACAGAGATGGGCATCAGGCACAGCTGGGTCCTGTCCCTCCTCATGCTGTCACACCTCGGGTTTGGGTTTCTCTCCCTCTTGTTTTCTACACAGTGCTGAAACTCTACGCCAGCGTGGGAGATGCTCAGGGGAATTTGCAATGGCAGATGGTGGGGAAAAGAGAAAAGGACAGAGCACACTGCCTGTGGGCACGGGAACACAACACCCCGGGAGGGAGTGTGGAGTGAACAGCCAAAGGTGGCCAGCCTGCAATGAAAGCTTTTAAAGCATGAGGCTTTCCTGCCCTCCCTACACACACACACCTGCAGGCCAGGAACAATCCCACTCCGGATCCCTTTTTCCTTTCTTTTTCTTGCCTTTGCTCTCTTCTCCCTCTAAAACAAAGATGTTTCTCCAGATGCACTGGTCCCCATCCAACAGATCCCTTTGTCTTGTCGCTTTGAATTATATTTTCTTTGTCTGCATTCGCCATCCTCCCAGGCTGAGCACTGGATGTCTCATTAGGAGGGAGATTCTGGTCGGCGGTGCCAAAACTCCTCGCAATGCTGACACAGAGGGATCCTTAAGGGAGTGAAGATGCTAAAAGCCAAATCTCAGCCAAGGGAAGACTGTAGAATGAAGTCAGAGGGGAGAGATGCCTGAAGGGAATCTGGAAACTTTGGGATGATTTTAGGATTATAAAAGGGATGAAGAAAAATTAGAGGACCAGAGCCAAAAGGCTTCTCACCCCAAGCACATAATGTCCCATGCCAAAAGTGGCCCAGTCCCCCGGCTCTGTGGGGCCACGTGAGACTCCTGTGGATGTTGTCCCCAGGGAGAGGAGGCACAGGGGCTGCTCTGGCACAGGCCACACGCAGCCCTGGGTGATGACAGCTCCTGCTGTCCCCTGCTCCAGGGCAGGGCCCTGAGTCAGCATCCCTGGGTGGGATGCCCTGAGCTGCCAGGCAGGCGGGTCCCGCCGAGCAGCCCAGCTCTGTGCTGATTTACTCCAGACCTCAAAGGGCATTTGGGTGCTCAAACCCAGACTCATTCCTTCCAACTGGCTCGATCTGGACTAGAAAAAGAAATGAGCTCTCCCTGCAGGCCTGCCCTCACTTAACTTTGCAAGAGGAAATTTTCTGCCGAGCTCCAGGGATTGCAGGACATTTTTGATGTGAGGGAGATATGGAAAGCAAACCTGACCTTTTCAACCAGAGGAAGGCTGTTTCCCCACAAGTCTGTGTCGCAAAAAATGTTGGGTTTTATTTTCCTCCCAACGCTGCACTGAAAACAAACATCCAAACCTCAAACTTTGCTACAAAGCACGATTGTCTCTCAAACACAGCTCTTGCCTATTTCTATCCAGACCTGCCTCCCTGTGCTGCTCCTGCCACTCCGCAGGCTCAGGGAGAGTGGTGGGATCAGCCTGGGAAGTTATTTTGTTCCCACCAAACACCTTGGCTAGCATGGAGTCCTTTTATTGCCGGGATGTCATTCACACTGTGCTTGTTTAACACACACACCAGCTGCCTCTTCTCAGGCTACTGCTCTGGGAAGGAGGGCTGAGCTCTCCCCAAGTTCACAGGAAGATGGGCTCATCTGGGGACGTGGGATGTAAATCCCCTCCAACACTGCATAGATTTGCATCTGCATCTGGTTTTATCTCCTCTCTCACATTGCAAGATTCCCCTGCCCTGCCACGTTGAGGAAATGCAACACATCCCTCACAGGTTGAGTTCGGGATTCTTTTTCTGCTGTTGGTGACTGGTTTGCTTTTTGTTGATTTTTAGGGTCCTATAATGACCAAACAAGGACTTGTTTCCATCAAACATCAACCACCACGTGGTCCCCGAGCCAGCATCATCTGGAGTGGCACCACCTCTCCTCAGGCAGCCACAGTGTGGCACATGCATGGAGCAAGCCCTTCCTCAGCCACTGTGACTGTTTTCCCACTTTAGGAGATTACAGAAGATCCTTTCAACAACATTTCCTTTGAAAAATAATCCATCTAGCTCTGTTTTTGGAAAGTGCTCCATGCTCTGCACAGGAAGAAGTTAATTACTGTCCGGGGGGTGAGGGCGTGTGTTCTCAAATGTTTTAAATGTTTAATTTTCTTGAAAGAAAAACCATCTCTGATCTCTGTTGGATCCTCTCCCTGTTTATACAGAGGGTTTCTATTAGCAGGGCCAACAGTACATCCCTGACTGCCACGTCCGTGTCCTTTTCTTCTTCCTTCAAAACAGGAACTCCTCCCAAGGGGGTGTGTCCCACCTCTCCGTGCACCTCTCTCCAGGGAGCGGGGAGGGTCCCAGCCCTCCTGGCAGTGTCTGCTCCAAGGGCTGCTCCATCCAGACCCTGAGCTGTGGTGAAATGATCTCTAACTGTTGCAACTTTTCCTTTCCTGCCCATTTTCCAGGAAGATGTGGAAAGAGCAATGTGGGTGACCTCCCTCAGCCCTTTCCAGCAAGGAGGATCGAAATGTCACTGACACCTTTGCTGGTGGGTTCAAGCCAACCTCTGCTGGGGATGGGCCACGATGATGAGGCATCCACAGCTATTTCAGGTGAGGCTTTCAGGCAGAGGGTGTCCCACAGACATCCCTGGCTCCCCATCATGGAATAGTGTTTACAGTAGGGACATCAGGGGCTTTGTTTAGTTTCAACCTCCTCTTATGGCATTTGGGGTCTCTCCTGCATCCTCTTTGCACCATGGATGGGCACAGGCTCCCAGGCCCCCCAGGATGATCCCAGCTGTTGGTCCCCAGCTTGTTGAGGTCCTTTATGGGGTGCTGAGCATGGCTGGTATGGAGGCCCTGGGGAGATGGGCTCTGGGTGGGACAGCCCTGAATGCCTGGCCATACATCCCCTGCCATGACACTCTGTGGCCATTCCCACAGAGAATTGGCTTCCTTTTGTTATTGCTGCTTATCTCAGCCCTGCTGGTGCCACCTCCAGTGCATTGTCAGGGGTGCTAATTAAATGCTGATGAGAGGATTACAAGAATGACCATCAGTGCGGTAATACCCATTTGATTTTTAATTTATTGCAATAAGGAAGAGGTGACTAAGAGGAAGGGCTGGGGACAGCGGTCAGGGTGACCTAAGTGTGCATGCTGTGACATTTACAGGCTGTGCTGGAGAATGAGGTGGGCAAACCTTGTGGGGCCTCTGGATTTTAGAGGTTGTTCCATGAAGAGCTCGGGGCCGGGGCTGTCACCTTCTGGAAAGATCCACCACATGAATCACTTTGTGGTGTGGATGATGTTCTCAGGATCTGATCCACTTCCATAACCTCTAGACTAGTGTTAAATGAGTGGGGTCCCATGGCAGAGCAGATAGACAGGGTTTGGTCTTTGTCTACGTCTGTGGATGTGGAAGGCATTAGTCGTGAGGCTGCTGAGAAATGGAGAAAGACTTTGGCACCTGATTGTGGGGCTGGAGCAGGCAGGCATTGGACAGGTTGAGGTGACCAAGTGGGACCCTGAAGGTTCTGCATCTGGGTTTCACAACTCCATCTCCTGGGACGACCTCAAACCTCTCCCAGCCTTAATTTTCAGCTATCAAGTCCCTGTGGAGCCCCTCTCCCAGAACCACTTGTATCTCACACCCATGGCTTGTGTGCTCAAAAGCATCCTGCAGCAACCAAAGCCCGCAGCCCTGCTTCTGCAGCAGGCTGGGTGCACAGTGCAGCTCTGTGAGCTGAGGAACAGGCTCACATTCCTCCTCTCAGCTGCCCTTCAACAGTGTCATCCATATTTGGGGCTCCAAACACCCACCTGTGTTCAGGATAAGCCGGGCTCAGTTTGCAGCAAGCAGCCCAGGCTGGTGCACAGGCTGCATCTCTGCCCCACCACGAGTGCGTGGATGGCAAAGAAAGTGGCAGTGCTGGGGGGAGAAACGGGAGATGGAGAGGAGGAAGAGGAGAGAGGCCAGAGGGCCGTGCTGGGAAGGCTGTGGGGGCTGCGTGTGCATCCGGCCAAGGCCACGTGCTGCTCTTCGCACGGAGAACGGCTGTGGCCGGAGGAAGGGGCTGCCCGGGGAGCGCTCGGCCTCGCCTCTGCCGGGTCAGGGCTCCTCACAGCTTTGTTTTGGCTGCGGGGGCGGCAGCGATGCTTTGCGGCGAGCTGTTGGGTGGCTGGCGGTGCTGGAGCAGCACCAGAATGACTTTATTTTGGAAATATGTCCCTGTGGAGCCCAGAGCCGGCCGGGCCACTGGGACCCGCTCTGCTCTCGATTGCACTCGGCCCGTCTCTTATCGCTCTGCTGGGAAAAGAGCCGGCGAGAAAGGGAGCCGAGCCCGCGCACGCTGGCACTCCCTTCGGCACGCCTGAGCCGAAGGCTGCTTCCTTTCTTCCTCTCTTTTTCCTTTCTTTCCTCCTTCTTTCTTCCCCAGGCCCATTTTCCAGGCTGGCGGCGCGGCGGGGCTTTGGCCAGGGCTGCGGAGGGGAAGCCGTGTCTGCTGTCGGGCCAGCCGGGTGCCAGGCAGGAAAGGGCGTCCCCAGCCCCGCTCGGAGCCAGACGGGGAAAGGAAAGGGATGGGGACAGAAAGGGCAGAGTGGCGCCCGGGGAGGGGTCACACCAGGTGGGAGAGTGCCCGGCCCCTCCCCGGGCAGGTTGTGCCCTTCAGCCTCACCGGGCTGGAGAGCGGGGCTGGGGGGACAAGGCGCTGTTGGATCTGGCCCAGAACAAACAACCTTCTGCTGCTGCAGAAAACAGCTGGCCCGTTTTCCAGGCGGACCGGGAAGTGGTGGAGCCTTTTTCCTCTGGCCCTGTTCCAACAGGGAGTTGCAGCAGCGTTAACCCACTCTGGCTGGATGGGAGTGGGGAGCTTGTCCCAGGATTGGTGCTGGCTCCCTAGGAATGGGATGGGGCTTCTCCCATCTGGCTTGTGCTTTGGCACTGTCACCACTTTTCCTGCTCTTACCATGTTGACCATGGGTCTCCTTGGATGCTGTTGAATAGGAGCCCTCTGCCTCGAGTCCTGCTGCTCTCTGGAGGTGCTGGTGACCTGCTGGAAGAAAGAATGGAGCTGAAGATGGGTCTGGATGTTCTCAGCTTCCCACACAACAGGGGTGAGGCGGTATTGCAAACCATGGGGTGGAAGGACAGCAAAGAGCAACCCACACTTCCATGAAGGACTTATCTTTAAGGAAGACACCCAAAGAACCACCAAGTCCGCCACCTAAAAGAATTACTTGTGCCAAAGCCATGGATTTCCCTTCCCTAGAGTACATGGCAGCCCTGTGAAGTCCCTGTGTGTTTGCACTCCAGAGCAGGGCTGAGCTTAGCACAGGCACGTGAGCAAATTGGCCTCAGACCCCCAGGAGTCAGCCATAGGATGCCTCCCCACGGGAGGACCAACTTAGTGTAAATATTTAATAGCTCCAGTAAATATTTAACTTCTCTGACTTGAGTGAGGATGGAAAAAACAGACTCAGGCGGGCAACCTCACAAAGCCCCTGGGTGAGAGGCTTCAGAGCACTCTTCCCAGCTCTGAGCCCACAGTATGGGCTTCTAGGCAGGACTTGGCTTTCATTAGATGCATGTGCAGAGCCTAAGACAGGAGGCTGTGATCTGGAATCAGACCATTATAAAAATAGCGTGCCCTTTGCATGAGTCAAGAAACACCCGCTCCCAATTAAACAGGAACATCATCCAGCTGAGATTCAGAATGGCACTTCAGCTGCCTCATGCTCGGCATTGTGATCATCTCTTTGGGCATTTCCAGCTTGAGGGAGCATTTCTGGGAAGACAAGCTTTTTAAAGGATGGGTACAAGTTGTGCAGAAGAGGAAATTCTGCTCTTCTTTGCTCTTGAGGCTGCTCAATGCAATCAACAATCACAGAGGAGTTTTTGTCCTCTCCAGGCGTGGATGGCACAGGTTGATTGTGGTCAATGCAAAATGCCACCTCTCTACTGAGGGGTCAGGAATGCCTGGAGCAATTGTTCTGGACCCATGCAAGCCAGCCCTCTCCTCTAACACTATGAACTTCAAAATTTGGCTTTCATCATCATTTCCTCTCTTTTTACTTGAAACACCACTGGCTGAGGGGATGTCCCACATGTGCAAGATGCTAGAAAGCCTCTGTCCTGTGCATCCAGCTGCTTCAGTACAGTGGTCTGGGATCTCAGGAACTGGCAAATGGTCACAGAGCTCTGTCACAGCCTGTTTTACTTTGAAGAGCCAGTTTTGCACAGCGAGACCTAGAAATGCTGCCATCTGGTCGGATGTTTCTGCGCTAATATTAGTGCAGCTAAATATTTGCATGTGGGCCTCTTTTAGCACTGGGTCTCCCAGAGGAATATGGGCCACGTTTCTGAGGTTTTTAATAGAAAGCAAGAGAGGCCATGAAGTCAAAGGAAGAAAAGGTGCCAGAGAACACCAGGTCAACAGAATGGGGCAACGGGGGCACTCCAAGAGTCCTCCAAAGGCTCTCTGTGACCAGTTCCAAGTGATGCTAAGGGGCTGGTGTGGTGCCACGTGGTTCTGGGCTTAGGTGAAGCTCTGTCTTGTGTAAGGGAGGAAGCCTGACAGGTCAGTAAAGCTGAAACCACTCAGACTCATCCTTCCTGAGACACTTCGCCCGATGCTGGCTCTCTGAACTGTGGTTTCCTGATGCAGCTGTTTGATAAATATTTATCTCTGCTCTATTGCAAAGCAATTAGGACGGCCTCAGAAGTGGGTTTACTCAAGAGGCACCGCAAAAATAAGACAATTTGGATAATGAATGTATCTATTTGTTTTCCATTCATAAGGGCTCTCCTGGAAGCTCCTGCGGAAACAGGCATTTCCCAAAGCTTTGTGTGCCTGCATGGTGCCGCACAAAGGTTAAAATTCACACCTCTGTTGTGAATTTGGTCATTGTGGTTTTACCCCAGTGTCCACACACGGGAGCTGCCAGCTTGCACCAGTACAAGGGAGAGCTGGACAGGCTTTAATCAGGCCACTGGCTGCAATTTGGGAGGCTCCAGTGCCCACGTGTGCATCTCCCTGTGCAGGCTGTTGGGTAGCACTGTAGGTGGACACCCACTAACAGCAATTAGGCTGGGAGGGCTTGGTGCTTGCTGCAGAAAAAAAGAATGTGTTGCTGTCCCAGGAACAGGTCTGGGGGTCTTTTATGAGGTTCTTGGTTTGGGGAGAACAGTGGAGGGATGTAGTCTCCAAATTAAGCTGTGAGCTCATGAGAGAGATGGGTTTTAGTTTCCTGCTTTAAGCTCATTTTAATATTCCTACTTTCAACTTTGCCCAGGACAGAGAAGGTGCTGGGGCCATTCCCAGCCTGCAAACCCCTACAGTGCAGGGTGGATGCAGGCAGGTTACACTGACTGCTGTGGGGTCAGGTGAGGGGTCAAGCCCCAATTTCCTGCTCATACTGACCAGGAGCCTGATCTCATTCCAGTCCCAGGCCACTGCCCCAGGGCTGCACCAGGACATTCCTCAAGCCCTGCTGTCAAACACGGCTGCATCACACCCATTCCCGAGGATCAGCCGTATTGTCCCGTCCCTGGAGGAGGTGTGGAGAGACCAAAGGCTTTGCACATCCTTCCTGGAGGGACCGAAGGCCTTGCACAACCTTTGTGGAGAAATCAAGGGTGCTGCTGGCAGAAAAAGGAGCCGGTTTATGGACTTGTAGCACAAACCAGGCGAATCCTCCACGTGTCATGGCCACAAGATTAACTGGGGCCCAACTCTGGGAGGCCAACAAAGGGACAGAAGAGGTTCCTTTGTTGGATTTGGGAAGAACCAGCCACCGCACTCTCCTTTGTGGAGCTGCCGCCTCTTGCTTTGCTTTCTTCCCCTCTCCCTTCAGCAGGTTGCTCGGCACAAGCCTCCCCGGCATTCAGGGCCATCCCACACCCCTCCCCGTGGCCCGTCACCATCTGCTCACCACAGCCCTGCTCAGCCCAGCCCCGAGCCCTCGTCCACTGTGGCTCCACAGCCCTTTGTGCCATTTTATCCCCTCGGCCGTAACTCCTCCACCACTTGGCCCTCGCTCCCTCCTCCTCGCCCGTAAAGGAGAGAGGTGGGAAGGGAAAGGTTTCCCCAGCTCTGTGCAGAAATGTTCAAGTGTGTCAAAAGACAAAGCCTGTCCCCTTTGCAACCCACCAGCTGCTGCTGCCACAAAAGCAGGGAGAGGAGGGGGGCCAGGAGCGTGGGGGGCACTTTGTGACCCGAAAGGAAAAACCTTGAGAAAAGAACAGAATAAATATCCCCTCCTTCCGCCCCTTCTTAACAAGAGGGGACAGAATTAAACACTTTTGTTAAGTGAGGGGCTGTCCCCCACACCAGTTAACAGGGCTCCTGCGCCCTGTCCTGGTGTCAGACTTTAACTCACTCTGTGTCATGTCTTTCTCTTCACGGGCAGAAAATTCAATTAGTCTCGAGCAAATGCCTTCCTAAAGGACACAGAAAACGAAAATAAAGAGGAGAAATCTGCTTTCATCCTGTACAGAAAGAGGCTCTTGGGGGGAAAATACAGATTAGGGAGATAAAGAGGCAGGTCTAGGGCTTTCAAAAGGGGTTTTCTTTTTCTTTTCTTTTCTTTTCTTTTCTTTTCTTTTCTTTTCTTTTCTTTTCTTTTCTTTTCTTTTC
>VYXD01003048.1:4698-30180 GCA_013397195.1 Hylia prasina | reverse complement strand
AAAGGAAAAAAAAAAAAAAAAAAAAAAAGAGAGAGAGAGAGAGAGAAAACCAAAGAATGCCATTTCTGCAAACGCCCCCCGCCTCCGCAGGACCGCACGGATTTGCAGCCCCGCGGCTGCTTCCGCCACCGCCCGCCCCCGCAGGACCGCGGCGCTGCCCGGCACCCCCGCACACAGATGTGGGCTTCCCCCGGGCCCCCCGAGCTGCGCTGGGAAAGGCCAAAGCTGCCACGGTCCTTTCACAGCTCTGTCAAGAGCATCACCACCCCGCTGGGGCATCCCCCGCACCCCGCACCGGCAGCCCCGAGGCGGCGGGAAGCGCTTCGCCCCCCGCTCCGTCTTTCCTCGGTAGGAAGGATTCCCGGTAAATAAACAGCAGCTGTTGGCGAACGGGATCTGAGGCTCTTTCCCATTCTGGGGCCGGAGCTGTGATTGTGTGCAGGTGTGGGGAGCCGGGACTGGAGGCTGAGCGCGAGATGCTGGGGCAGATTTGGCACCGTTCAGTTTGAACAGCGGTGGGATGACTCAGGGCTGACCCTCAAGGCTGAAAGACAAGACTCTTGGGGTGAGACAGCCCATGCTTCAAGTCCTGGGGCTGTCTGCAGTAGGGGAGGCAGTTTTGGGTGCCAAACTCCAGGTCCCTCTCCTCTCATTTACCCAGCTGTCACGTCCCTCTCCCCAAGGCATTGTCCCCATCTGCTCAGACTGTACCAAAGGCCTCAGTCTTGGTGGAAACTTGGCTTGAGACACAGGAAACCAAACTCAGTTTCACTTCGGTTTGGTGTTTTTGTTTGGGGTTTTTTTTTTTGCTTGTTTATTTCTGTTGGGTTTTTTTAAATGTTGAGCTAGATCTACAGATCTGAGATCAGCCCACGTTCAAGTGCCTTTGCAGTCTGGTCACCATCCCTGCCAGGGCCGTACCCTGGGGCGTGCCGGGGTTGCCCTGGGGCGGATGGGCAGCCCCAGAGCTGCAGGGATGCTGACTGAGATGAGGAGAGAAAAGGCTGGTGTAGCTCATCCTGCGTAGTAGCTTTATGCTGTGCCCTGGGGTCTCATGAGGACCCACAAAGGCCACGTTGCATTTTCACTCCCTGGGGAGGGAGCTCAGGTGAAAGGGGTTCGGGGAGCCCAGGGGCCACATCCCATGGGCTGCCTCCTTTCCAAACACCCACGAACTGCCCACCCTGGTCGTGCTGACTGCTCCATCAGGGACTTTCTCACGCTGGGGTACAAACCAGAGCTGTTGTCGCTCTTCCATGACAGTGTTGGGAGCACCAGACCCCAACAAAACACGTCCCCAGACCGACTGTCCTCCTGCCACTCAGCGACCTCTGTCGCCTGCGCTCTGCGCCCGCCCTGGCAATGGCACGGCAGGCTGGGCCATGAATCACTGTCTGGCACGGACAGCATCCCTCTCCATACCACACCTGCCACGCTTTGGTTCGCCCTTCCCCTGGACAAGTTTTTCCCCCTCCCTTTGAGAGCGGCTCTTTTCAGCTCCCCGTGGAAGGAGCCTGTTCTCCCGGTGATGGATTGCACCTGATTTCAATATCAATGGGGCTCTGCCTGCACAGCCCCAAGCAGCCTGTTTAGCCGAGGTTTGTTAACAGGATCACGCTCCTCACATCCCTCCCTGCCGCCTCCGACTCCGCACCGAGCAGTCAGTGGCTGATCCACGCTTGGGAACGGATTTTCCTGCCAGCCAGGCAGGCGATGCTGGTGACGGGGCTGCGATGCATCAGACACAGCGATGGCCTTGCAGTGGGGTTTGCCGAGGGCTGTTCAGTCGGAGAAACTTGGTTTAGTGTGGGGTCTCCTGCGCTGAGCATGCCCCCGAGGAGACCGATGTTGCCATGGTGCCTCCTCTCCCTCTGCTGATTTAAAAAAAAAAAAAGAAAGAGAAGAAAAAAGATGATCCTTTCTTTTCTCCCAGACTTTTATCTCCCCCTCTAAGGCTGTTGCTTTGAGTCCTATGTCGAAAGCATCCATTGCTAAAGGAGCCAGAGGGAGGCATAAATTCAGCCGACCCGAGTGATGCCTCTGGCCCCACACCCCATCCAATGAGGGGCCTTTGTTCTTCCCACTGGCTGTGATTTATGGTGCTCAGTCCAGGGCTGTTCCCAAGAGAGCTGTCACCCTTGTCCCCAAACTGACAAGCCACCAAGAGGCACCGACTGTGTTCTGGCAGCGCAGTACCTGCTCCAAAACAGCAGCCAAACCCAGCCTGAAGGGATGCCCACTGCTCTGCGTGTTGTGTGTCCCACAGGGATCAGAGTCGTGATGACAGCTCCCTGCTAGCCAGCTTTTCAAAGCCATCCTGTGGTTAGGAGATCCTCAGCTCCATTCCCACCGCATGGGCCAAAGTGGTGTCAGTGTCACTGCGAGGTGCCAGCCTGGCCAGCTGTGAACAGGCTCCTGACTGCCAGGCTGCAGTTCACTGGGGGCATCCTATGGGCTCCTTCAGCAGTAACAATCCCCTGCTGTGCTAATATCTTACCTGAGAGAGCAAAAAAGGCAGGAACTCTACTGATATCAACCTCCCGCGCTGAGAAAGCGCAGATGCAATCATCCCAGAAAAACACATCCCTCCAAACCATCCTGGCTGCCACGTGTGGTCAGATCCGAGCCCAGATGAGAAGAATGGAAAGTGCCATGGAAAAGGTGAAGGAACTATGTGAATTACTCATCCAGCTCTGTCTGGCCCAAAAAGTGATCCCCCAGCTCTCCATGTGAGTGCAGGACACTGAATTCTGTGCCTGTACCTCTGGGGATCTTACAGAACTGCTGAGCCAGAGTCAGCATCTGTTCCCCCCTCTCCTCTCCCCTCCCCAGAGTTTAGTTAAGCTTCATGTCATGGAGAAGAGGAAAAGGAAAACAGAGGGCGAGGGGAAGCAACGCAAACTGTAAAAACAGTGAAGGACTCTTCCAGTGCCCTGGGGAGCTCAGGAATGGGAATGAGGGTCTAAATTTTCCAACAGGAAAAATAAACTCTCCTGATGAAGCAGACAATGAGTCCTTCTGGATTAGGTCAAGACAATCTGAAATTTTGGGGCTGCCAAACAAATCCTCCTTCTCTGCAATCTCTCAGCTTTGTCTCTTTGCTCCCTGGGTTTGGGTCTCCCACATCTGTGGCTGAGTTTTGGGCTTCTCTGCTTGTTTCTGTCCTAATGCTGCTCCAGGGATCCAGGTGATGCCTGTGGCAATGCCAGTGTAGCCCCCGTGGCTTCTAATGCTGGGATAATGGCACAGTTATCCTGCACCAGCTCTTACCAGGACCTGGCTGGATAAATCTGACCCCATAAAGCCCCTGTTGCCCTGCTTGTATTTATGAACCAGCATGTGTTGTCACACACAACACTGTGGTGGCACGGTTGATCACGTTCCCTCCCAGCCCTGTGGTGACACCCCACGAGCCAAGGGCACAGCTTGGCTCCCACCATGGTGCACATTCACCAGGGTCCCTGTGACAACATGTGGGGTGTCTGCCCAATCTTGGCTCTCGTCCTGCCGACAGAAGCTGGGATGAATTCTCCTCTCTCCGTGGCTCACATGGCGACAGCAGCTGTGCAGACACGGGGACGTGCCTTTCACAGTGCTCATCACTCCTTCTCTTGACCGACCGAGTCAAGACTTTACCCTTGGATTTCTCTACCCAGAAAGGTTTCTGCTGACTTTTTGTTGAGATTCACTTTCAAGACTGGGGCTGAGCAAGCAGCTGGGGAGGTGCCAAAGCTGCTGCTTCGGAGACTCGCTCCCCGCCGGGGCCGCGGGGGCTGTTGGCAGCGAGAGGAGCAGCTGCGCACAAGAAGTTGCATCACGGAGGTGGATGTAGGTGGGGCCCGTGGCGGGCGGTTCGTGCCTTGGGGCTGCTCTTGGCTGCGGTGTCTGACAGCTGCTGGCAGGTAAGGGCTGGCCGGCAGGATCAGCGCTGTCTGAAACGCAAACGCGCACCAGAAAAAGGAGCCGCGGGGCAGGGATGGGCAAGCGCGCTGGAGTCTTCTTGACAGCTGGATTTCCTGTGCCTGCGCCAGCTCCCTGACGCAGGTCTCTCCCCGGGGCCTGTGCAGCTCCTGGGGCCGCTGCTCCCGTGGGGATGAGGAACTGGAGAAGCCCGAGGTGCAGAGAGGGGTCTGCAAACCTCCACTGTACAGGCAGCTTTCGCCCCAGTGCTCTCTGGTGGGGATGGACTGCAGGGAGCAGCAGCTCGAGCCCTCAAGCAGAGACTGAGTGGGATGAAAACACTCCAGCAGGTCTCCAGCAGGAAGGTAAAACCTCCTCCAAGCCCAACTCCCTGCAAAGGTTTCTTGGGGGCTCAGCTGGAGGCTGTCCAGGGATGTAACCTCGCCCAGGCGAGACGTGCAGCCGCCTCCTGCACCCACTCCACTGCCTCCCGCCAAGCCACAACCCACAAAACAGAACTAACTGGGATCACACGAGCTCTATCTCTTTGGGTTTTCCAAGTAAACCCCTGGGAAGACTAAATAGTATTGATCTCTCCCATTTCTTCTCTGGAAATTCCCTATGTGTATGGGTTTTTCCATCCGGCCTGCACATCGTCGCTAAGAATCCAGTTTTGGTAGCTGCTGCCTTCCCAGTCCATCTTGTAGGAAGCATGAACACAGCTTGAATGACGCTGCCAAGTTGTACCACGTGCCCATTGGGCACTTTTTGGCAAGTTCTGGAAGCGAGTAAAACGCGGGACTGGCATGTATAGAGACATCCGTAATATTTTCCCGGGCAGCTTTGTGGCATGCAGGGCATCAGCATTGTGGTTAATTAAACTGCAGTCTCCACAGCAACCGGGCAGGAATAGGAGGAATTATATATTTGCTTTTATTTATAGTGGCAGCCTTCATCCTGAGATTAAATGGGAACCAGCCCCTCTCCCCGCACACACAGCAGCTCCGGGGCAGCTTCTGCAGCGGGAGAGGGAAGAAAAGGCTGCTTGTTTCTCAAGATGCCCTTTGCTATTCAAGTTCCTTCTACGTGGTTTTATTCAGCTGCATCTTACACCAGGCATCAAACAAGCCCCAGACTATTATGTGCTGGAAGTTTTCCCCGTGGAGAAAGCTGCTTGGATCCGCCTTGTGTTTTCCAGTCCATCTCCCCAGTGAGACACACAGACAAGTTAAAACAGGCAGATTTCGACAGGGCCCAGAAAGAGGGTTGAGAAGGATCTGCCAGGCGTGGAAGGGCTGCCTCCCCTTGCTCCCTGTCCTTCCCAGTGGAAATCAGGAAGGCTGCTGCTTTCCCAGCTTCCAGCATGGGGGGTTTCTCCCCCTCCAGCACCCACAAGCCCGATGCCAACGAGCCGGTCCCTGGCAAGGAAGAGGAAATTTGTCACACGGGTGGCTGCAGGGGAAGTGATGGGATCTCCACAACAGGGCTCCAAGCAAGGGTGGGGACTTCAGCGCTAATGTGAGCTGAAGGCTGGTTAGGCAATTCCCCCGAATCCCTGAGAGTGTTCCCTCCCTCCTGGCCACGAGGTACCCCCAGAGTTCGGGAATAAGGGCAGGGCTGGGGCACCTCTTTCCCCAGGGGGAAATTTTTCCCCTCTCTGGAGCTGGAGAGTATCCAGTGGCCAAGAAGATTCCCAGGGGTAGATTATTCATTTTAGTGGTGAGCTTTTTGGTTTTCTGGACTATCTGGGGCTCCAAGAATTTGCATCCAAACCTGGCAGCAGTTTTATTCACTAAATTACCCCAAAAAAAGGGAGTTTGTGGAAAGAAGATGTTTTGGTAAGAGGTTGGACGAAGTATGGAGGAAAAAGGAGAAGAGACAGTGAAGGAAAAAGGGGAACAGAAAAAGGGAACTTCAGGGAGTGAAAAGGCTTATTTTAAGGTTCTTTGGGGAAGAGGATCTTCACCTTTATCCAGACCAACCAATTACACAGTTTTGAAATTTTCTGCTTACAGAGGCTTGGCTCAGGAGCTGAGCTGCCTCTGGTGAGCAGCACTGAGTTCACTAAAAAATGTGCCCTTTTGTGGGGAACCAACAATGTGCAAATCCAGGACAAATGCAAATGCAGGGCTTCAGCCAAAACAAGGGAGGGAGATCATTTGGAAGATGTCGAAACATCTTGTTTCAACGTTTTTTTTCAGAACAAAGTGTGCTTTTTTTTTATCTTCTTTATTTCAAAACAGCTTTTCCTATTTGAACAGTGCTGCAAGCCAGAGGGAGAAGAAAGGTTAAAAAGGTGCAAAGGGAAGGAAACATTGTGGATTTGGTCGGAGGGATGTTTCAGGTTGGGCTGAAACAACTTTTTTTTGATATCTTGCCGACTTTTTTCCACTTGGCACTTTTTTTGGCACAAACAACGAGCGGAGAAACCCCATCCTGGAGAGCACCCTTGCCAGCCAGGGATGGAGTCTCCTGTCAGCCACCCCAAAATACCCCTGTGCTGCTTAAAATAACCCAGTTTCTCCTGTTCTCTGCCAGAATTTCAGGGCTGTGAGCACAGCATCGCTCAGCCTCTCTGCCTGCTGAGGAAACACACCGGGCTCGGAGCAAATTCCCCGCGGGGTCAGGAGTGTCCCCGCGTCCCCGAGGGGAGCCAGCTGCTCCATCCCAACGGTCTCCCACCTTCCCCCGCCACCGCTCCGCTTTTCCACTGGAGCATGCGAAGCCCAAGAGGCCGAGGAAGAATTCGGCCCTTTGTGTGAGCTGAATACGGGCCATGTGTTGCGCTAATGCGGCCGGTGAGCCCACCCCGAGCCGCGCATTCAGCCCTAGATTAGCGCAGCTATCAGGACACATTTAGATATGGACGATTTCCTCCACCGTCGCCGGCGAGGGGGGACGGAGTGTGGGAAAGCTCTTCCCCGGGCTCGGGGCCCTTCTCTCGCCCGTCGTGGCCCAATCCCAGAGCCGGGGGCCGGTTGTTAATCGGATTCCCACCGCGCCGGGCGAGATACAGCAGCGGCGTGTGACCTTCCCGGAGGTGCGGGGCGGCTGAGGAGCCCTGTGGGAACCAGGGCGAGGCAGGCTCTGCCAGAAAGGAGGAGATTTTTCAGGGTTCAATAGCCAAGGTCTTTTCCAGCAGGCCGCTGTGCCTTGCGAGCTCGCATCCCACCTGTGATGTCCCCAGCTCACCGGAGCGGAGCAGGGTTAACCCCTGGTGGCCTGGGTGACTGGAAATTAATTTAGAGGGGTAGAAAACGTGGGCGAGGCCAGGGAGAGGGAGAGACCTCAGCTCAGTGGAAGTGGCATCACCCTGTGCCTGTGTAGTATCTTGAATCCCTCCTCCAGGCAGGAGAGCTGGATCCATTCTGGAGCAGTTGTTCACCTGCTGTCATGGGCTTCACAGTGCTGAAGCAGCGTGCAGGTGACACATCCTCACAGCTCTGCCCAAAACTGGGGTCCTGCCTGGGAACACCCTGCCAGGTGGGACCGACATCTCCTTTCTGTTACTGGAGGCAATAACGGCAATGCAGAGGTTTTGTGGTTTCTTCCCAACTGGCAGCATGGCAGGGACTAGCAGGCAGGACTTCTGGCTCCCTCCCTCCCCTAAAACCGTGCTGTTTGGGGAAAATGTCAGACGCTGTCGGAACTGGACGGAATTGAGAGCACCGCTGTGCAGGCAGGGCTCCAGCTGCCCCCAGGAGGGCAGACCCCGGCCTGGCCGGGCACCCAGCTCCCCGCACCGGGCTGTGTTCCCTCTCCCAGCAGTGGCTGTGGGACGGGCTGCAGTAGGGCCTCAGCCTCAGGGACCTGCGGGCACACGCGGTCCCTCCTGTCCCCTCCGCCCGGGCCCGAGCACCCGGAGCAAACACCCTGGTTGATGCTCCAGGTACGGGGACCATCAGGAAGGTTCACGGAAACCTTGGGACAGGCTTTGGGGGATGGGGCCGGATTGGCTCGTGGGAATCGGCTGCAGCGGGGAGCAGCCCCCTGCGGGGACACTTCCAAAGCGAGTGCCAATCCCGCCACCTCCTCCTCCCACCCCCGCGGCGCCTCCGCGCCCGCTCCCGTGCTGCCTGCGGACCCCCGCCGGGAACGGGCTCTCCCTGCCCGCCTTCCCAAAGCCGGGAGGAAGGACGGCAAACTTCACACCAGCGTGTCAGGCAAGCTCCCAGGACACCTCCACAGCATCCTGCCCCTCCACCCCCGTGCCTTCTCACCCACCTCCTGCTCCTCCCTCAGATGTCACCATAAAGACATCAGCGGCAGTAAAGAGGTTAATGCGTGTGGGAGGAGGAGGCGGGGGAGAGGGAAGCGGTTCCCATGAACCGGGTCCAAGGCTTATACAGCCTCCTTAGCGAAGCGGAGCATCTGGCCCGGGGGTTCATTTGCCCTGGAGCAGATGGTCCTGTCCTCCATCCCTGCGGGCCGTGGGCGCTGGCTGATGCTGACCCCCAAAGAGCCTTTTGTCACTTGGAGATTTCGCAGGAGATGAAGCTGAGCGGGCCTGGGAGGAGGGAGAGATGCAGGAAAGAAGTGCCTGGGAGAGTTCTGAAACTCTCAGTCTGTTGACCTGAACTCTACAGGCTCCTGTAGGTGCTTTTCTAATATAAAAAGCCTCCAGAGCTCAGAGCTGAGCCCTTAACACAGAGCCCCCATCTTTAGTTGTGCCCAGCTCCAGGTCACTTCTATCCAGAGTGGCTCTGGGACCTCCTGGCTCTCACTCTGTTGCGGGCACAGGCATCAGTGTGGGGAGGAGAGCCTGGCTTTGCTCAGCCTGCCTGGGCACGTTGTGCTGCTGGGACGAGGTTTGGCACTTTCAAAGCCACATGTCCAGCTCTGTGCCTTGTCCCACTGACCAAGGAGGCTCAGCTGGGAGAGGCTGGCAGGTCCTGCTGGGAGAGGCCTTGGGGAGAAAAGTCCCATCTTCTGTCACCCCCTCAGGGCCGTGATGCTGGTCTCCCAAAGCCTGAGCCTGCCCTGGGGCAGCAGTTTGGGCAGCAGAGTTAGAGCCCCCAAACCAGCTGCTACATCCATTGTCTATGCTGCTGAGCAAGGTGTTTGGTGGAGAACACCCTTGCCAAGGATGCTGCAGGAAAGATTTATGGCATGGTGGTTTAAGGATGTAATCAGAGCTGAATTTAGCAAGTTCCTGGTTTTCTAAGAAGAATCTCCCACCAGTACACAGGAGGTTTCCATGCCTGGGGCTGCTGGACAAGGCTGAAGCAAGGTTGTGGAGCAGGACCTCAGCATTATATTCTATGTACCAAGTGTGAATCATGCCTCTGGTTTGCTTCCTTTCATGTGTGACATCTCTCTGTGCTGTCTGGAGGGAACTCAGGCCTCCACATCACCTACACTGGAGAACAACCTCCTCTCTTATCCCTCTCTGAAGAGAGTTGAGCTTCCTGATTTATCCATATCTGGCCTCACAATCTCTAACAAAACCGCTCTGGGCCGTGTCCTTGCAGCTGTGACATGATTATTGTTACCAGATATTTAAGTAAACCCTCCCTCCCTTTTGCTGTCCAAGGACTACAGCACTTGCTCATCACTCCTCTTGGTGCTGGAATAGGATCTCTGAGAAAGCCCCTTCCAAATTTCTGTTCCAGGTCTGAGGACCTGCAATCCTTCTCTTGGATCTTTCCCTTTCCTGAGATGACTTCATAGTGGGGCACTGTTTCTTTTGTCTTCTCACCAGCCTCTGAAAACCATAACCCATGTCAGTGATGCTGGATGTTATGCAATGTTTTTTAAAGATACTCCATCACTGGGGGTTTCTGAGACCTGCTCTGTTCAGGAGGAGGAATATCAGCTCTTCTGGCTCCTCCAGGCTTTCTCCTGAGCCTGGCCCCAAGACCCACCTGTGCTGCTGCTCCTCTGGGCTTATGGAGTGGAAGGAAAGCTGAACTCAATAGGGACACCAGATGAACCTCCATCATCCCTGCTCTCCTGTGGAAACTGGATCTTCCAGTGGCCCTTTGCCAAGAATAAACAGAATTGATTAAATCTGTGACTTTGCCCACACTTTCCTTAGCCCTCTGGGTCTCTGAGCTTCCAGGACAGCTGTAAGTTATTCCAGGGGAGTTTATATCCTCCCATCCTGCTGGGCTTTCCTACCTTGGCTCCGCTATGTCCCAAAGGGAGGACAACGCTAGCACAGACCTTCCTCTGGAAGCCTGTTTACTAAAGGATGGGAGTAATTTTCCAGATGTGCTGGAGGGAAGTTTCTTTATCCAAGGACCTGCCCATCATGTGTTTGCATCCCTGCTAAGGCATCTTTTCCTCGCGTGGAGGATGCTGGGCAGCCAGCCCGGCTCGCATGAGCAGGACCTGCTGCCAAACACCTCTGGTGGGGCCGTGCACGCTCCTGCACGCGGCACAGCCTCAGCAGCTGTCCCCACACAGCCCTGGGGACACCGACCAGCCCTGCCCCAGGCTCACTGCCGCCTCCCCAGCTGCCTCATGGATGTTTCTGCTTGTCTAAGAATGTCCCTCCCCATCCAGGGACATGGCAACAGGTCCCATCATCTCCAGCAAAGCTCATGGCTTCCCACCCAACCCAACGTGCTCAGCCACGTGGAGCTGCGAGGCTGCCTCATGGCCTGGCAGTGGATTGCTCTTCCCAGAAGAGGTAGCCAGGAGCCAGCTTGGTTTAGGGAACAGAGAATAATAAAAGGAAACACAGGGAGCTGAAGTGCAATAGGAAGCGAGTGGCCGAACGCAAAAGGCGCAGGGGAAAGTCAATGGCAAACAGCTGTGGCACAGATGCTGAGCAGAGCCGAAAGCCTCGGCTCCATGGGCAGACAGTGGTGAACCAGCAGATGCAGCCTGGGATGAGCAAATTGCTTTATCACTGTGGGAGAAGGTCGTTTGTCACCTTAGGCAAAACCAGCGTGTCACAAAAGGGAAGCTGCGAATTCTCCATGACGTTGCACCAAAACACAGAGAAACCACAGACGGTGCCAAGGAGAGCAGCCAGGACACTGGAGGAGCAGACATTGGGCAAGAGGAGAAAGGGCTTGACCCAACTACATCCCATGTTTAGCTTTGAGCAAGTAAACAGTCACATTCATGTTCAAGTGCTTTAATGTTTTATTGGGCCAGGATTTTAAAAGTGTTGAAAGGTCTGTGTGAATCCAGAGCAGAGGCTCGGCTGAGAAAGAGGGAGGAACCAATCAGTCAGCACGAGAAGGCTGGAGATAAGGGATCAGCCAGGGACTGGTTTATATCAGTGAGGCTTCACTGGGGTTACGCAGCTCCTCAGCATGAGGAGCCAGAAGTGGTTCTGCATGGACTAAATGCAGTCAGTGTGCTAAATCAGGCATTTTAATGGGATTGAGGAGGGCTGAGTGCTGATTTCTTTGAGGAGAAAAGACAGTGCACTCTCCTTGGACTTGTCAGAGCTCTAGATGTCCCATCCCAGGACAGGCAGGGTCATGCACCCAGGCTCGGTCTGTGTTGGAGAGGGCTGGACATCCTCAGATGGGACACCCAGCAGAATGAGCTTGTGCTGCAGCAGAGGCTGAGGATCAACATTCCTTCCTGTGTCTCTAGGAAGCATTTAGCATCCCTGAAAATCCCTAAGTGCAGAAGAGAGTCAGAGATGGTTAAGCATGTCCCACATTTTGGGGGCTGTAGGTGATTTGTACCCAGGACCAGCTCTTCCTGGCTCTGCCAAAGGGGGCATGGGAGGGGATGGGGACAATCCTGGGCTTTCCTCTACATTTCCCCACATGTCACTGAGTTTTTGAGGTTGTTGCTACTCCTCCAGCACAGAGCAAGGGATGACGAGTGTTTTCATCCTTGTGTTACCTCCTCCTTGCACATCCAAGGCACCAACCCAGCTTGGTACCTGGTGTACCTGTCCTGAGTACTGTGTGTATGCCTCCCTCTCCATGGGCTCGGGGATGCTTGCCAAGGGCACAGGGCTTCCATCCATCCATCCATCCATCCATCCCGGCTCTTTTGTGGACATCCGAGCAGAGAGCAGAAAGCCCCGGGCAGCAGATGTCGGCACAGCCTCCTCATCAGAGATCCGAGTCCCTCCGGGGCACGGGAGGAGCCGCCCACGGGGCAGGTCGGGAGCGCCTTTGGGCATTGTCCCCGCTCCGGTGCCCTGCCGGGCCGCGGGTTCCCACAGCCGCGCCACAATGGAGGCACAACAGGCTCCTCTGGGGACAAAACCTAATCTGAGAGATACCGGGGCTGAGAAAGCTCTTCCTAAAAAAGACGCAGTCAAAAGCTCCTGGATGCCCTGTGTCCACGGATACCCGATATGCCCGCCTGCGGTACGATTACCTGCAGGCAGGCTTTGTCCGCTCTGGCTCCCCTGAATGTCACACTTGTTCCCAAATACCAGCGGGGAACAATGTGGGGGCAAGGCAAGGAAAAGCCTCCTCTGTCCCTCCCAGTCTGAAAGTAAATATCAGATGCCAGAGGTGAAGGGGAGGGAGGGGAATGGTGAGAGCAGAGACACAAAGGAAAAAGCCAGGGGTTGAGAAGTACCTCGGTGAAACTGGGTCATGGCTATAGGGTGACAGGCAGAAAAGGGTCCCTGTTCTCAGGGAGGATGAGCAGATGCCTCTGCCCGGTGGCTCCTTGCTGGTGGCCTCATGGGCAGACAGGGCTGGAGGGAGCTGAGGAGAAGGGGAAACATAGAGCTCTGTGCCTGTCCCTCCAGCTACCCTGCACAGCAAGGTACCCTGCACTTCCTATGGAGTGAGGTGCTTGGATACTCCCACATAATCTTTCCTGGGCTCAGAGAAGGGCAGCTGTGATGAGATCCAGAAGAGATTGGAGGGCAATGAGTGATGGTGGAATTGGCTTCACTCTGCCACACTCAGGCCCTCTTCATGCTGCTGCCACCATGGCAAGGGACACCACCTCCATGGGGACAAAGAAGCTCCCTAGGGTCTCCTTCAGGATCTCCTTCAGCCTCTCCCCAGTCTGCCCAGCTTCCAGACTCTTCACACTGCACATGGATGCAGTAGCCTCTTCCCCATGGACTGCCCAGACATGAGCTGGAAACAATCTGATTTTCCATCCTTATCTCCCTGCTGCTGATGAAGTCAAGTCCTCTTCAGCCCCCTCTTTCCTGTAGGCCACACATGGATTCTTCCTCTCTCAGCAAGTCCCTTTGTCCCTTGGAGGGGATGTGTGTCCAGCTGAGTGTGCTGCTGGCCCAGCAGACTGGACACTGGTTGTCCCATGTCCTGTCCCAGATGGGGAGATGGTTGTCCCAGCATTCCCATGGTCCCTGGAGCTTGGGCAGCACAGGCAGGAGCCAGGCTTTATCAAAGACTTGCTGGAAAGGCAAACAAACACTGTCACGGATGCGGTCACTATTTGCTGTGCGTCCTCTTCAAGCAGCTGTGGGACATCCCCACTCTCTTCCCTGCCTAAGGCTGGAAGGGGAAAATCAGCTAAAAAAGCCTGTTTATGTCAGCATGGCTGTCCTTGACCCCTGCAGCCAAGGGACACTGACCCCAGCAGCAGGTCCAGCCAGGAAAAAGGGACAGGAAAAGATGTTTTTCTAGGAATTCAAGCTCTGACCCAAACTCAGTCATGTTAGAGGCAGTTTTTATCAGGTTTTGGTGCAAACCTTTAACAAAACACTGGGAACATGGGAGGAGGCAGAGCAGCAGGAGCAGAGGCAGATGAGCCAGAGAAAAAAATCTGTCCAAGCACAAGGGACTGTAATGCTCCAACATCCTTCATTCTGTAGGTAACTGAAAAAACCAGACATATTTCAATGAAATTGGGGAATTGACTCAATAGTGTGTAGGATCCTAATGGGAGATCCCTAGTGAGGTCCTGGGAGCAAGGCTGGAAACATTCCAGCGTGTCTCCTTGGAGCAGTGGATTGGCAGGAGGGATCAAAATGGGAAGTCCTCCAGTTTGAGCAGTGACCCATTGAACAAGCCACAGCAGGGACAACTGCTGAAACCACATTTTGAGGGGGACACAGGGGTTCATGCCTTGCAAGAGTTGATGGAAGACTTCCTGCAAGGAGAAGACAACCCAAGGGACAGCCCCATCTATTGCCAGACGGCCACACAGCGAGTGTGACTTTACCTCACAAGATAACAAGATTTATTCTGCTCCTTTTGATAGGACTTTGATTAAGGCTTCCATGCAAGGGCACTGGGGGTTCAAAGGGCTGAGGGGACAACACGGACTAATGAAAGTCAAGATTCTCTTGGCTTCCACCAGAGATTTATGGATGCTGTTTGTCTTAGAGCAACACTGTTGTGAACATCCAACTGCTTGTGACCAGACCAGAAAGGCAGAATCCATCAAAAACCGCCGAGCTGAGCTGAACTCCAAACAAGCCCCAAGACCCCTGGCATCAGAGGAACCCAAACAGACCATGCTGCCAGTGCTCACAGGGCCTTAGGTCAGCTGGCAGCGCTCCCAGCGCCGTGCCTCGCGCTCCGGACGGGATGAGCTCACCACGCGCCCAGCCTGGGGACCAAACCTCGCCTGGGAGGGCAGCCCATGTGTCTCACACTGGCTCTGACAGCCTGACAGGGCCAGCTTTATGCTCATTCAAGAAAAATGGCCGGGCTGAGTGGATGCAGCCGCTTGTTCCTGGTGATTTTTGGGTGACGGCCTCAGCTCAGGCAGCTCAGCGGGGCTTTGCCAGTGGAGCAGCATCAACGTGGAAGGGGTCCCTTGGAAATAAAGCGCAGCTGCAGGTGCTGTGAGGTGGATTTGTAGCTAAGGAGCCTTTGATGGATTGAACTCACCACCACTGAATGATTTTAACCCAGTATCAGGCGAGTAATCCTGTCCCACCTGCACATCTAAGGCGGGAGGATCAGCAGGGCCACGTGTGCTCTGTGCACTCACCGCCTCTGGGAATCCTTCCCGCACTATTTTTTGCCGTGCTGACCTCATAGCTCCTATCAGCCTGCCCTTTTCCAGCTTCCTCTCCCTGATATCTGGCTTTTGCTCCATATTTCCTCACGTGTTGAGCAATCACCTACCAAGCCTCTCTCCACATCTCTAGGATTCTTGTTTATCTCCCTGCGTGGCACAAGGCTCTGACGAGGCCCTGCTTTCCTGTCCTGCCTGCCCAGTTCCTTTGTTTACCTATAACGCAAACTGGATTTGTTTGCTTTTCTTAAATGCAAAACAACAGCTCAATACTAGGAGGGATGTTTTCTTCTCTCCTTTCTACTCATTCCTCCAAGGTCCCAGACATCTTCTCCAGGTTTTACCACCTGCAGAGGGCTTTTCTTCTCCCCTCTCCATAGGCCATGTATAAAATTCCTCCTGCAAATAGAAATTCCCATCTTGGAGGAGCCTGGAGTCTCCCAAAGTCTCTAACTTGTCACATACTGGCCACTATTGTTTGCAGGGAAGTAAAGATTTCGATCCCAATGGGACACAGAGGGGAAATGAAAATTGCTTTGCCAACCCCACCTCCCTGCACTCCCCCAGTGACCCCTCTCCCCTCCGTGATCCCACAGTCTTCCCTCACAAAGCAAACTCTTCCTGGATTATATTTTAATATCTGCAAAGCCTCAAGTTTGAAAGAAAAACAAATGTGAAACCAGCTCATGTGAAGAACAGAGAGATGGCCTCTGACGCTCCTGAGAGCCACATGGAGGGATCAGGGTGGGCAGAGTTGACAGACAGGCACTGTGTCAGGCCAGGGATTGGGATATCAGGAGCTTAAACTGAAAAGAGATGCTCACACAGTGCAAGGGGAGAGGATGGTGACAACAATCTTGGGGGCTCGGCTTTCTTTGCCCACACATTTCTGATTCGTATCCCTGAGCATTTATACATTTATTTTACGTACTCCTGATAAAAGCAGTGAGTATGTAAAATAAATGTATAAATGCACTGCACTGCAGGGTCCCAAGGCTGGGGACAGAGCACCAGTGGGACCATGATCCTGCCTCCTGAAGAAAAGCCTCTCTGCAGCAGCATCCTACCCTGCAGAGGCTGGGATCGAGCTGGAAACAAAGTCTTGCTGTTCCCTGAGCTCTTCTCTTTTGCATTTGACCCAGTTTGGGGAAATGACAGCTTTTCTGTGCACAGCCCTCGCCGAGGGAAGCTCCAGCCCTGGCTGGCCCTGGCTCAGAGCTGGGGCTCCAGGAGCCCCTGTAAAGCCCTGGTGTGTTTTTCTGTTTTGCAGAGGGACGGGGTTGTTACGAAAGGGAAGCAAGGTGAGAGATAACGATAGAATATGGTTTCCTCTTCCCTCTCAGCTGCCAGCTTGACTCCAGCCCAGGTCGGTAGTGGAGGACACTGCTGCTGCTGGGTGCCTGCGCTGCGGTGTGTGCAAACCTCGCCTGGCTGCCGGCCCACTTCCTATGGGGCAGGTGGCTGCGGCCCCTCCGTGGGCTTGGCACGCTCCCTGCACCCTGTTCCAGAGGAGCAGCCAACAGCCAGCTCATTCCAGAATAAAAGCCATGTCATTCTGAGTGTAAAAAACAGGATAGCTGCTTAACCATGTCCTTTGTCCACCTGAGTGGGCAACCCACACCTAGGATGCTATTCCTAGGCGGAGATTGCATTTAATTAGCTAATTGAGCAGCACTTGAAATAAACCCAAAAGAAACCCCCTTGATCACCTCCTTAGATGTGATCCATCATGGTCAGGGAATGGGGCATGAAGGGGACCCTCTGGGACAAAGGACAGCAGCTGTTCTACAACAACAAGAGGAGCAGTCGGTCTGTCGAGGACGTGTAGTTCCTTCCAAGAGTACAAAATGTGTTGCCTCCACCCTTCCTGATGTAAAACTTTATGAGCCATGGGGAACAGGAATAAGGAGTTTCCTCAGTTTTTGCTCCCAGATTTTGATGATGATCACTGACCTAAGTTTTTTCCCAGTGGTATGTAGAAATGCTGCTCAGTTCTCCACCACATCTTGGTTTCCCAGCCCACAGAACGCTTGCTGCTTGGCTCATATTGTTACAGCAGGGTAACAAGTGACACAGGCTGTACCTCACAAACTGGGACAGCTGCTCCCAGAGCACCGAGTGCAGGGCTAAAAACTGGTTATTTTCTTCCCTTCCAGATAGGAAAATTCACTTCCCATATTTTGACTCCCTATCCTTTACGTAAGTAAGACATAAAGAAGAAGAAGGGCTCTTTCTTTGAAGAAAGGCTCTTGGCCTCTTTGGGTGCTGTGAACATCTTTCCAACTCCCTTGGCTGGGGATCTTCTCTCTGGGCTCTGTGTATGGAACAGGCACAAGGCACTGGGGTGGGGACACTGGCTTGTACTGGCCAGCATGTCCTAATGTCACCCCTGCTCACACACAAGTGACAGTAACTTCCAGAGAACTGCTCAAAACCTCCAGGAGTGACCAGCACTGAGTATCTCAGTGTGATATCCCAGCACATGGATGGAGCTGGAAATGTGCTTGGGGTGGGGGCTGGTCCCAGGCTGAGTTACCATCTGAGGGTTTCTCTGTGACTGACTGATCTGAGGAGAAATGTTCCCAATTCTCTTGTTGCCACATGGATTTCTTCTGTCTTGTCTGTGTCGTAGGGTTTTAAATATTCTCTTCCCAAAGGGATCATCTGTTCTTGGTTAGCTACCATGAGGCCACCCCATGGCACTGGTGGATTTCAATGGCTAGAAGGACTTGTCATAAAAGACTCTATTTAAAAAAAAGGCTTTTAAAATTTAATGAAGTTTAACATTTTTAATGAAGTTTAAGAATTGGATCTGAATGCTTCTGAACAGCGTGATCCTGGAGCAGCTGGGCTGAAAGCTATTCATGTTGGAAAACCGTTGCTGCGTGTGCCAATATTGCAAGAGCAAATATTGACTTACGAGTATTGCATTTGCATCCATGAAGAATTCTCGCTCTCTTGTTCGAGTACCAGTCCTTTTCACCTGCAGCCTTTCTCCTGAATAAATTGCTGCTGTAAATTCCACTGTTTGTTAACATCCTTGTCCTCGGGGTATGGGTGTGCTCTTCAGGCTTTCATGGAAACACAGAGAGAAGATCACTCTTTTTACACAGAGAATGACAATTTTTTCTGGAGAAATTTTGAAATTTGAGTTTTCTCTTTTCAGTGGTTACCTTATATGCTTATGGTTGACCTCTGTGTGACTAATTCCTCCTTCATCTGCAGTTGGGCAAAATCATTGCTGTTCTCAAGAGACCTGAAAGACGAGAGCCTTGGGTTGGGAGGGAGGCAGAGTCCAAGCACATCCCTCACCTCTGGGGCAGCTGGAAGAAAATTACTCCAGCCACAGATGTGTCAGCTCCTCTGCCCACATGGGAGTGACAGCCCAGCAGCAACAGAGCTCCTGGGGCTGTTCTGCAGCCAGTGGAGGCTGGAGCCAGGTTCACTTTGAGATTTGTGCTTCGAACTGTGCGACAATCTTTTCACCCTGATCTGAAATGATTGTTCTGAATGCCCAGACCCACCAGGGTACTGCTCATGATACTGCTTATAAGGCCAAGAGCTGTTCTGTGACAGAGGCCATGGAGCAATTAAACTTGCCAAGTGCAAATTGCCTTGCAGTGACCCTAAGAGCTCCTGTAGGGGATGAGGGGTGGTGCAGGCCGGGGAGCCAGGAAGGCTGGTGGCTTCTTGCTGCTTGCTGTCACCAGAGGAAGATGTGTAGATGGGCAGTGGAGGAACCCCCAGATGTTTGCATGCACAGGGAGATGAGACACCTCCAGAAGTTATAGACTAGCTCCATCAGGGTCCAGCCTAGAGGGTGCTGTACTTCAGAGTCACATCATATATATTAAATGGCTTTCCTTGCCTAGAAAACTGCACGGCCTGGATGAGGGCTTCCCAGAGGATGCTGTAGAGCAAGCAGAGCTCTGTAAGTTGGTGGGAGAATGGGAAGGGAGTGATAATATTGAGCTCTGTGCACCCACCCCTGTTTACAGCAGGGGGGTTGATGTGACCTGCAGTGCTGGGCTGAGGGGCAGCAGAGCTACTGTGCTGTGCCTTGGGGAGACAGTGGCACCCCCAAGCAAAGCCTTCTCCCCCAGAGGGGAGGTGCTGGGGCCCTGCAGTGTTTCTGGGTCGCTGCAGTCCCAGAGGAGCCTATTGAAGGGGAAAAACACACGCACATTCCTGAGCACAGTTCCTGAGCACAATGCAGCCCAGACGATGCTGTGGTCCAGGCGCATCCTCCGAGGAGGACGAGGCTTTACAGGAACACCTGAAAGAGGAAGACTATAGTTAAACTTCCAGTTCCCCCAGAAGGTGGAAGACAATAAGCAGCCATCAAAAGGCATTTCCTGCCCATCTATTGTTTCCCTCTCTGAGTCCCGATCATGCTTTGCACATGATCTGCAAATGGACAGACGTTCTAATTACAGCACCAGGTGAAGAGCTGTGCACGTGTCGTGTGCCAGAGCCTTGGAGCAGTCACTGAGCAGCTGGATGAAGGTGTTTCTTGCAAACCTTTGTGGCTGGCAGTATTCCTCTGTCTCACAGTTGGCCTCCCCAGCTGTCACAGTCTCCCCTTCCCACCCCCAGTGCCTGCCCAGCTTTAATCCCGCTGGAGGCTGGTGTGGAGCAGGGACTGTTCCCTACCCGCTCTCCAAGCACACACAGCACATCTCCTCTCCAGGTTAGGGCCTATCCTCCATCTCTGCCAGTCTTTATCTCATCCCATTTCCTGGCCCCAGCTTTTCTGTCCTAATTAAATGGTAAAAACACGTGGGATCCAGGCCAGGCACGAATGGTTTCAGCAAAGCAATTAGCCCTACGTGAGCGAGGAACAATTAGCGCGGCTCTCTGGAATTCGGCCATTGTGCGGCTCATTGTATATTTTTGCCTTAAAAGGGGGCCAGCGTGTTGGGAGGGGAGCGAGGGCCCCCGTTCGCAGAGCCGGGCTGACATTTGCACTATGTTAGTCATGCTACATGTCAACATTTTTGTGAGCTTTCCAAAAACAGAAATTCTAATGGGATGTTTTAATCCCATCTTNGCAGCTTTGGCTCCCGGAAACCAGGCGAAGCCAGAGCAGTGAAATTCCTATTTAAACTCGCATCACATGAAAAATGAACTGTCGCTTTTAATCCCTTCTGCAGCGGCAATGGGAAGGGAGCAAACAAATTTCCCAGGGGTGCAGTGGGGAAATTGGAAGAGGTGGGTTTTTGGAAACACCAAGGCAAGCTGGGGGAAGTGGTGGGTGAATATTGACTCACTCATCTACCTTTGAAAAACCCCATCGGCAACTAAATCGGGATACCCCAAGGGCAAGGAAGAAGCCAAGAAGCTGTGGGGGCCCAGAGAGAAGCCAAAATCCCTGGGAGCAGCCAACATTTTGAAATAGCCTTTGCAGGAGTGTTTCAAGGCCAGAGTGACACAGATTTCTGATCTGGGTGGGATGCAGAGGTGTGAGCAGCAGGCTGTGGGACCTACCACTGCTCCAGGGCCAGCTGCAGGCCCTGAGATGCTCAGGTCTGAGCAGAGAGTTAAAATGCATCCATGATTCTTCTGCCTGGCTCCTTCTCCCCGGGAGATTTGGAGACCTGGAGCTGTAGGCAGCTGTGGCCAGGAAAAGAGTGGCCAGTGTCCCAGCATGGAATGGGACCAGCCTCTGCATCAGACACGGACAAAAACATGAGATTTAGGGAGCTATTAAGGCAAGCATTGGAGGCTGGACTTGGGGTTTGCTGGGCCCTTGTCCATCCTGTCCAGCCCAGTATGAGATTTGATTCCTGCCTCCTCCTTGGGGTAATCATCAAACACTTCCCCTGACATCAGCTTCTGGCTCCTCTTCTGAAAGGCAATGCAGAGAAAGACAGCTCACAACAGGAACATGGGAAAATCTGGGGCCAAAAAGAATGAGAGGCCAAAAATTAAAGGCCAGGAGCAGCAAGCTCCACTGACCACACCTCTGGAAGGAGCCTGGGGCAGGCTGGCCATCATCTACAGCAACCTGTGATCTCAGCTGGTTGTGCTCCTGCTCTGCCTGTACAGACTGACACGTGCAGGCTGCACACACAGCCCACAGGGGAATGTCCCAAACAGGCACCAGCCCAGGGGACAGGGACCTCGGGGTCTCTGCCACTGTCACCTCTTGGGAAACTGAGGCACAGCGAGCTGAGCTCAGTCAGTGGCAATCTGCTGACTCTCTGTCTGTCTGTCCAACTACCTGAGCACTTCTGAAGGCTCTGCAATAATCTCATGTAGTGCAGGGTTACCAGACACAGTCACTATTTATTTACTTATCATCTTTTTCTACCCCAAACCCATGCTTCCAGTTACTCTAAGCATTGTGAAACAGCAAATCTGCAACTCAGGGCAGCTCTAAAACTCCCTGGTTTGTTCTCAGGTCAACACTGAATGAAGCACCTGCAGCCAGGGACTGCTGCATCCAGCCCAGCACCCCTGGTGTGTGACACCCCCATGGCCCAGCAGCTGTGTCCATGAAGAGGATGTGCTCCTGCCCACCAGCCCAGGGATTTTGGGGTGACAACACCAGGTCCTCAGCTGCCCCAGGAGTTGCTGTTGGGAGGAGATGCACAGCCTGTGGGAAAGTGGGTTTACATCCCGCTGATTTTCCTAGTTCAAGTCTCCTTTCCCTCATGTTTTTACCTTCATTCCATGGTTTTAACATCAGAATTCCGTGCCCCAAAGGCAGGAGTGGAAAGCTCCCCGTGTGCACCTTACACTGCCAAAAACTCCCCTGAGATCAACCTCGACCGTGAAGCACTGAGAGAGGCATTAAATCAGCAGTGGATGCCCCACCAGTCCCTCCTCTCCCCACACCTACCTCCCCTCCCCGGGGCTGAATAGGGAGCATGAGAAACCAGGCTGGGCAGGGACGGCCCCATGCCCCTCGCTTTCTTTCAGGATCAGAGCATCCATGGAGCCGCTTGTATTCCCCCAGCTTCTCCCCCCCCAACACCGGGAGCTGTAATCTGGAGGCAGCGGGCCTGGAGATGGAGAAAAATGCAGGAGTGGGGAGGGGGAGACAGGGACCGTCCCTTCCCGCTACCACCACCGCCAAAGCCCCAAATTCTTAGACCTGGAGGAGTCACCACCGAATTCCATTCAACTGACAGAAAAGAAATCAAATCCTTTTAAAGAGAGCCCACTTTCCCCGCAAGAATGCTCCCTCGGCCTTTTGTTGCAGGGCTTTGCTTGCTCCCAGCAGCTCGGAGGAAGCTGCTCCAATACATTAACCAGTTTAACTTGCTCGTGACCCGCTCTGCCCGGCGCACAATGAAACTCCTCGCCCGCTTTTCTCCCTGGCTCCTTTTCAGGAGCTAAATCCCCCGCTGTTCCCTGCTCGCTGCCTCTCTCACTCAACCTTTCTCAGGCCTCTGCTTCAGCCCCGGGAAAATAATGACGCTTTGCATTTGTATAGCCCCCGGCCCCGTGGGATCTCGCAGTGCCCCGTACGGATCGAATCGTGTCCTCCCGCCCCGCCGAGGGGACCAGCAGTCCCTGAGATGGAGGGGAAAAGCGATGTAGGGTCTGAGGCCACGGAGGGTAGAGGGGGCTTGCAGCAGGGTTGATGGGCTTGGGGACAGTTCAGCGTCAGGAGATGCACCACAGACACTCCTTGCAAGAGATTTGCGTGCTGGGCAGGGAGATGCTGACATGCTCCACTCTTTGCAGCCACCTCATAGGCACTGCCAGACCCTCTGCTAGAGAGGCAGGAAGGTTTTTTGTTCCGAAGGTGGCTAAAAAACCCGCGGTAGATGAAAAAAGCTGAGCCCTTGCCCTGGCCCTGAATAGCGGAGCCTATCAGACAATGGGAAGTTAACCAAACCCGGGACGGGAGCGCAGAGTTCTGCCGCGGGGCGCTGCCGTTTTCCTACCAGTAATTGATGCAAAGTCTCTTTTGTGCTCTCAGAAAAATCCCAGAAAGAAAAAGCGGGGGGTGAGAGGAGACCACGGGCAGGATCCAGCTCCCGGGCCGCCCTCCTCCGACATCTCCCTCCCAAACCTGAGCTGCACAGTCGGCCAGTGGCCGTCCGGCCGCGCGTCGGGGCCGAACCCCGTTAAATACCCCCGACAATACGACAGCGACGAAATCGGCGCCTGACAGAGCTTTTAACCCCTGTCCGACGGAGCGCGTAAATCGCCCCGGGCAGACAATGCAGCTTTGCAGCTCGAGCGCGGCATTTCTCTCGGATGACCTGAACACTTTATTACTGGGGATTTATTAACCATTTTTAGCAGCCCTGAGAACCTGCGAGCCTCTTAGGGACCACCTATTGAGTGCTGGGGTCAGGCTGCGAGCAGGGGAGATGCGGAGAGTTTAAACCAATTTAAACAGACCTAATACCGTGGTATGATTGAAAGGGAGATGCCCCACGTGCAGCCCTGGCCCTGGGTTTGGTGCAGGGCTGAATCCAGCTATCTGCAGGGGAAAACTAGTCTGGAGTTTCAGTGAAATTAATCTGAATGGGAACGATCATGTCCTTGAGATCTGGGGGATTTGAGCAGAATGTTCTGCCTTGGAAGCATCCCTGTGGAGTCAGGCAGTGTGAGGAGCACACCATCACCCTGTACCCACGGTGAGCCTCACCTCGCATCTCAGTGGGGGGAGATATGGACCGTGCCCAAAATGGGATCCTTTTTGGGAGAGGGAGCGAGGTGCCCCTCCCGGCCCAGCCTTGGCATCCCTTCTGCAGAGCAGCTGTGACAGAACCCACCTCCCCTGCCTGCCCCTTGTATTTATGGGGCACTCAAATTTGTCTGGTCGTGGAGCCGCCCCTGTTGGGCTTGGGTTTTTTGTACTCAGAAAATTGTCTGAATGCCAGTGAACCGGGCACCAGACGCTCCTGGAACCATCCTCCCCATGCCCACTTCCAGCTCCCTGCCCCTCAGGTGCCACCCCGTGCCCTCTGCAGGGTAAGCAGGGCGACTGCTCACACCGTCGTTTCCCGGGGGAGACAGTCCCTCGCTGCCGACATCCACGTGGCAGGTGAGGACCGAGCCAAGGAGGCGAGGCGCCCGGAGAGGAAACCTGTGGGGATGCGGACAGTCCCGGGGGAGTCTTGCTCTGGCAGGACAATGCTGCTGGAAGAACAACTTCCCCTCGCCGCGGGCTCCGGGCAGCCGGAGTGAGCCGAGCGGCAGAGCCGGGATGGGTTACAGGCCGCGCTGCGAGGCTGGGACAGCCCTTGTGCCGGCAGTGGTGGCAGCACAGCGGCTCCTCGAGCCCCTGCATCTCTGGGGGCCGGCGCACACAGAGCCCGGCGCACACAGAGCCTGCATTGTCACTCGCCCCGCGGCGCCGGCTGGGACCCCAACATCTGGCCACAGCGCGTGTCCCCAGCCAGTGCCGGGGCTGCGGGAGTGGCAGAGCAGCTGGTCGGGGGAAAAGTGCCTTTCCTCCCCTTTTGGCTCCTGGAGAAAGGGGCTCTTTCTTCATTCAGGGTTTTGCTGCTCGGGCTTTTCAGCTGCCTCTCGAGCCGCGGTTGCTGTGCCATCGGGTTGGAGACAAAGGGCGCCCAAAAAAATAAAAGCAAATTGAGACTGGAAGGCTGGGCAGCAATAGCGGGAAGTGGGGAGTGTGGGACTCGGTTCCTGTGTTTGTATGGTCTAACTGACTTTTTTTTTTCTTTTATTACGGGAGGCTTCTTTGGCAACCCAGGTCTGTCTCCAGATGTGGGCAATGCCCTGCAAAACCAAACCCCACAGCCTCCCCGAGCGTTTCTAGCCTGGGATCATGGTTCAAGTGCTGACCAGGAGAATGCATAGCCTAAAATCAAGAGGAGGCAAATGCTGGGGCTTGCCTGAGGAAGCAGTTTCCCTGCTTCATCCTGCCTGGTATTATGGTATTGTTTATCCAGTGCCAGAGATGAATGGAGCACGTGACAGCAGGAAAAATGCAAGTTGGACAAGGTCCCTGCCCAAAAATGCAGCAGTCCCTGATTATGGCATTACATTGCAGCCCAGGCCCAAACCCAAATCCGCCTCCCTGTAGCAGCACACTCCCTGGGAAAGAAAACCCCAAGTGCTCATTGCTTGCAGAGACAGAGGGTAAGGGGGGTAAAAGGCCCGGGGATTCGATGCCAGGAAAATACCAAGTTGGTGGCACATCCAGGACCAGATTTCAACCCTGTTTTCTCTTTCAACCACCACTTCTCCTACTACTGTCTGGCTGGAAAAATGCTGTCTCATTTAAAAAGCAATTGTTATCATGAATAGTGATCACTGGGGGAGGGGGCAGGGGGCTGCTTGGTACCTACGTGGCATTTATTTTCAGATATCCCAGCACTCTGGGGCTGTCTGTCAACCTCAAAGCACGGTGCTGTGCTCAGGATGAGGTTGGTCAAGTCTGGGAGCCTCTCCAGGTCTCCCTGAAGAAGGGATGAGAACAGACGCTCCTGGCTCCCCGTCCCCAGATTTACCCATCAGAATGGAGCTCGGTGGAAGTGAGAGGCATGCAGTGGTTTTTGGGGGGTTGGTGTGTTTGTTTTCAATTACGCTTTGCCTCAGAGGAGACTGATGGGACAATGCCCGGAGTTTGGTCAGGCTGCTCAGCTTTCTGGAAATCCCTTGGACGGGGCTGTGAGAACATCTCGGCGCAGGGCTTTGGGGAACCACAGCGGGACCGGGAACGCGCCCGCTGCTGCCGACAGAGCGATGCTCCCAGCGTGCTGGGGGCTG